>MU719358.1:10264-32924 GCA_026770625.1 Nicotiana glauca | reverse complement strand
GTCCGCTTGACTGGGGTCCTCCGGTTGAGCGCCGGTCGTGTCCCTCGGTTTTGGGGCGTGACAACTGGACTCACTTCAGGAGAACCATAGCAACACACAGGTAAATTCTCATAACCGTAGTATAGGCAAACATCTAAGTAGTGGTCTAAGCCACCGTAGCCCTTTCGGGATACGCCTACACATAACAGGCCATAACAAAAGAATGCTTTTGAACAACATTAATTACGGCGACCGACAAGCCTCACACATACCGCCACAAATCACATGCATAACTTGATCACACTGAAGGAGCTGACCTCTACCACCAATACGCCAACTCAACTATGGTTAACCAATATATCTTCCTTTGATTTACCCCGATTGCCTTAGTAATAACAATAACTCCTTTCAACGCATAACACACTCCACCCGCACTCACCCCGAGTGACTTGGAACCGCGAGACCATGCTATCTCAAATCCCATGAACCATTTCATACCTTCCTTGTGCGCACATTCGCACCCTCAACTGATATGCCGATTCTGCTAATCCTTCTACGAATCTGAAGTCCTTTCTCATATTTCTCTCAAGTGCTACACTGCAAGTCAAAACATCATAGAACATTTTAGGCCTCCACTCATAAGCTGCTGCAAAAGCTTGATTCTTAACTGTACTTATAGGCTCAAAATCATTAGGCACCATACTTTACCTCTTTTTGAATCCATTAGGACCGTTGCTGAGAGTCACCTGCTCTGACTTGGTCCTGAATATAATCAACTCCATAAATCTTATAACATATGAATACCCTCTCGACGAGGCACCCGGCAGAATCACTCCCCTCGAAACCCGCATCCATACAAGGCATAAGTCCTGAATCCTTCCCCAAGTCTGAACATGAGTT
Organism: Nicotiana glauca; assembly: GCA_026770625.1. Taxonomy (NCBI): domain Eukaryota; kingdom Viridiplantae; phylum Streptophyta; class Magnoliopsida; order Solanales; family Solanaceae; genus Nicotiana; species Nicotiana glauca. Next base: position 32,045 of record MU719358.1, on the reverse strand, counting down.
AATAAGGCCAACCATAGCACCCTTTAACAATTCCTTTGCTCAAATCACCACTTATGTTCTTTTCACGTAGCCGAAATAACCCAGAAGTATGCTAACAACCAGAAAACCTCGCAAGTGGTTAACCATGCAACCCAATCATAGGCGGTGGGACTCTACCACTTTGCTTGAAGCCACTATTACACAACTCTGGAACTCACCGGGATTCCTTATCTCTTATTGACATAACCTTGCACAATCAACCGCCTAAATTCTCAGATTCTTTCTGTAAAACCCTCTTTTTTATACTCTGAATCATCAACCGCATTCGCACGACCTATCTCTTTGTTGCATATTAGTTCATACATTAAACCTGTAGACTTCAATCGTCAGCCATAAAATCCCAAATCATTCCAAACTCTCCTTAAAGTGCGTAATCATCCTACCACCAAGCCCATATTCAACATCTGCCACTCTCCCACTTTGGGTAAACTCACTTCTTTGATTAACTACTTGAACTTTGCTTCATACACCTGGCCTTCTAGGAATTTTAGCCACCATCTGACACTTTCCACACATCTTTCCTCATCCTTTGCTACTCAGTTGTTGCCTTAATAAAATCTATCTTCGTAGCACTTGAATCAACAAATCGCTACTAACTTTAAATTTTGCCGGAGATCATCTCTCTCGAGCTGCCAATATTATAAATGTCGATTCAACCCTGAACCACCTTGTCTCACGACATCTAACAGTTGCTTCTTCAATACTGACCTGCAATATCCTGCTCCAAAGGCGAATTGTAGAAGATCATAACACCGGCGAATCTAGTACATTCAATAAGGACAACAACACCTCATCATAGAAGAAAATTCTGCCACGCTAGCAAATGCCGAGTCTCGATACCTTGTCAACCCAAACCTGAACTTTCTCTGCCTGATTGTTTTTCCTTGCCGGGAATAAAATACCAAATCTATATATCATGCACTGAGTAAACCTCCCTTCAAGTCATTCACTTCCTTGACACACAGGCAAACATCCTACCATCATAACAATACTGCGGAATAATCGCTCATAAGCATCATGGCAACATGTGTGCCTAGCCTCAAGGCTCTCTGAGGTACTACTACTGAGTCGAAACAGCAAAATATCCTTCCACAAGGCAATGATATAGTCCAATCAACTATACCGGGAGAAACATCCCGCAACACATTCGTAGTGCCATTACAATTCTTCAATTCTCGATTTATAACCAGCGGTTCGCGTCGCGTAAGATTGAATAGGAAGGAAGCAAGGGCCTAAGCCTCAAGGAATCAAATCGCACGATGAGGAATCAAGAAGGGAAGTACTCCTAACAGCCTTGTAGCCTCCCGAAGATAAGTACAGATGTCTCCATACCGATCTGCGACACTCTACTAGACTTGCTCATGACTCGCGAGACCTGCGAGAACTTAATGCTCTGATACCATGTTGTCATGAGCCAAAATCCATCGAGGGTTGTGGTGGCGCCGGACACCGCTGTCAGGCAAGCCAACCAAAATACTGAATTAACTTCAAATTTTTGTATTGTCTAAAATCATTTTTCTTTATACATTAAATAACAAATAATAAAATTTACAGAAACAATCGCGAAGTCTTTAACAAAACTTAAGATTTGATAATCAAAAAATTCTCCCAGAAACCGGTGTCACAAGTGCATGAGCAATTTCTAAGAAATAATGTAATACAACAATCGTCCTGAATACAATATTGGATAGAAATACATACAGAAAACTGGAAGAGAATCTGCTGGCTGTGAATCGCCTCGAGAAGTGCAGCTCACCTAAGTCTCCATATCTTCCGTGATGCTACGCCCAGTAGGCCACTAGAGATGCATATGCCTGTGCAACAAAAATGCACAAAAGTGTAGTATGAGTACGAAAACAACGTGTACCCAATGAGAATCTCGTCTAATCTCGAAGAAGTAGAGATGAGATGGTCGACTTCGACACTTACTAATGGTCCAATGATGGTATATCCATACTATATTAAATCGTGAATTTTTATAAACATGATTATAATTCAATGGGTTGAAGCAAATAAACAATTCTTTCTTTTATAGGAAATCATTCCTTTTCATCATTTATACATATATTCTTAAGCCAGAAAGAGGCAGCAACAACCTCAAAAAGTTTCAAGGCAAGCAGTACAAGCATGCGCAAATCGTGCCGAGGTCGAAGGTCCGCTCCAACAGAAATGTAAATTGTGCACTGCCGAGGGTCGAACAGCGCGAACCATACATGCATCTATTTAATCTACCGAGGCATTCGGCCCACTCCAAAATTAAACACACACAGACAGTTAATCAAGAGTCCACACGGAGCAATTATCCAAAGAAAGTCAATCCTCTTTTAACCATTTAAGAAAAATGAAGTTTAATCCTTTTAGAAATTTATTTACAAATTCAATGTAATTTAAGCAATTCAAGTTGTCAATAAGTTTACGATTAATCCAAGTATAGCATGCTTTTGGGTCCTAGACTACCTGGACAGTAGCATAATAGTAGCTACGCACGGACTTTCGAAACCTCGTGTGTACGTAGCCCCCACAAATAGGAGCACATAACCAATTAACTCACCTATGGGGACAATTCCCTCTTACAAGGTTAGAAAGGAGACTCACCTCGCTCCGAAGATCCATAACCGGCATGCCACACTCTTCTGAAGACTCGAATCAATGCAAAATGCTCCAAAACTAGCCTATAATTATGCAAATCCATTAATATATACTAAGATACTCATTATAATCGAATTTATAACTATTCCTAACCCCGATCGAAAAGTTGACAAAAATGCCCTCGGGCCCACGTGCCCGGAATCCAAAAATTTTCGAAGGTAAAGATTACCCATGGCCTCACGAACTCAAATATATGATTTTCTCTAATTTCCATACCCAAAATCGTGGTCAAAATCCAAGAATACTAGTTTTCTAGGTTTTCCTTCAAACCCCAAGTTTTCTACAATTTTCCAAGTCTAAATCCATATATAAACCTTGTATATACTCAAAACTAGTAGAAATCACTTATCTCATGCTTGGTGATAAAAATGGCACTCCAAAGTTGCTCCAAAATCGGCTCACGTGGAAGAAATGAAGTGAAAATGAGCCAAACTTTGATTTCTAAAGAAACCTCTCTGCCTCCAGCAGTTTCCGCATCTGCGAAAATTTGACCGCATCTGCGGAAAATTTCCGCATCTGTGGTTATGACAACAACCAGCACTTTTCTCGACACGGAAATGAGCATAACTCCCTCATACGATGTCCAAATTTGACGATTCTTTTTGCTATGGCTCCAAAATTACGATACGGATCTAATGGCTCAATAAAACTTAATTTGGAGCTCATTTGCTTTAATATGGCACCCCTCTATTTCCAAAGAAACGACGTTGAAACATCAAATAAGAGCGCGATAAAACCTGAAACACACCCGAGGCCGCCGGGACCCTGACCAATCACACCAACCAGTCCCAAAACACATTACGGACTTGCTCAAGGCCTCAAATCACATCAAATAACGCTAAAATCATGAATCAACCCCCAATCCAAGCTTTATGAACTTTAGAACTTCCAACTTCTACTTTTGATGCTTAAACCTATCAAATCACGTCCGATTGACCTCAAATTTTGCACCCAAGTCATATTCGACATTACGGACCTACTCCAACTTTCGAAATCGGATTCCGACCCTGATATCAAAAAGTCCACTTCCGGTCAAACTTCTCAAAAACCTTCAAATTTCAATCTTTAGCCAAATGGCTCCAAAATGAACTACTGACCTCCGAATTCACTTCCGATCGCACTCCAAACTCTAGAATCACCATATGGAACTGCTCCCAGACTCGAAATCCCAAACGAACATTGATATCACTGAAATACACTTCAACCCAAACTTATGAAAATGCTCTCGGGTCATCTAAAACCCGATTCGGGCATACGCCCAAGTCCAAAATCATCATACGACCCTGTTGGAACCTTCAGATCCCGATTCCGAGGTCGTTTTCTCAAAATTCCAATCCTAGTTAATTCTTTCAACTTTAAGCTTTCAAAATGAGAATTCTCTTTCCAAATCAACTCTGAACTTCCCGAAACTTTATTTCGACCATGCGTACAAGTCATAATACATGAAATGAAGTTGTTCATGGCCTTAGACCGCTGAACGACATGCTAGAGCTCAAAATGATCAGTCGGGTCGTTACATTCTCTCCCACTTAAACATACATTCGTCCTCGAACGTGTTGAGAACTACACTGGAGTAGTCTGAAATCACTGTTTAACTTCTCATGCACCTTCCCGTGCTACCACAACTCAGTTGAGCACATCAGCTCAATCAATTCTGAAGATATTCCCCTTTATTCTAGCAATTAAGCCTTAGAGACCAATTCCAACATCCGAAATTCTATGCCCGACCTGTTTCCAATATACGATCACCATATCGATCACTACACGCTGTACCCAAACATGACTGCATAACTTTGTTGAATTCACACCTTGCATCACTTTACTCACCGGACCACAGTAACATTTTTTGATCAAGCTAGTCAAAATTCCACGAATCTGATGCTCCCATTGCACCCCATGACATACACAATTCTTACTCTAACTCTTACAATGTCGCCACAACGGAAGAGATGTTCAGAAATTCATAATCAACTGCCGAGTCAACCAATCATTGAGTCTATACTTCTGACAAGAAACATTACCTCATTCTGAACCAAATAATGATCTTTGCTCCTTAATATATTTCACGTAATCAGATTGCACTGATCCTAAATCCAACAATGTCGTCCCACCCAATACGCATTGCTCAGGCAATAAGCCACCACGACATGACCAAAAGTCTCATATGATGCCACAATGTACCAATAGTCTACCAATTAGAATGCGATAAAAAAAGGAAAATGAACTCTGAAAAGAAATTTCAATTACCCCGCTCGCGAATCATACATGCAACGCGGGCGCACAGCTAATATGAGCTTCCTTCAGAAAATAGGAAACAAAACATAATAAACAGATATAGGGAACTGTACTGAACATCACACTGTTGCGGCGCGCAGCCCGATCCGAGCAATCATAACCATGGCGGCGTGCCACCCGATCCACACAACATAACCATGGCGGCATGCCACCCGATCCAAATAACATACCCATGGCAGCGTGCCACCCGATCCATATATGGAACTCACATAAGGAGATATACATCGAGCTAAATTTCTCATTATAACAAAATACTTAATATCAGTCATAAACACGCTAAGTGTATAATACCATTCCCTGGGGAGATGTATAACGCTATAATCCACAAACTAGAGCATAACTAAAGTGCGATATATGATCTGAATCTTAATAGCCATCCGGCTCATATAACCTCATCTCTATGCGGAACCTCAACACATAAGAAATTCACCAAGTCGTCTCACAACTCGCACGATGCAATACATCATTACATGAAATAGCTGACAACTAAATAAAGGGTTGCGGATGCCGTCTAAAATCAAAGTTTACAATGTTCCCCCAAATACCAAAATAGAAAGAAAAGACAACAATAGAAGGAAAGTCAAGGGTTGCGGATGCCGGCAGCTACCTCGTATGTCTCCAATAACCAAAGGCGCACAACCTCAACGATCTCTGTGACCAGTCTCACTTGGATCTGCACACAAGGTGCAAGGAGTAACGTGAGTACTTCCAACTCAGGATGTAACAGAAATAAATAAGGTACTGAAAAATAGTGACAAGCTATACGAGTACAGTTATCTTAATGGGTTTCAAAAAGGAACAATCATGCTTTCAAATTTAATAGTTTAAGTCACATCAGTTCGTGCTCAAGTAAATTAAACCAGATATCAAGTCTTCTAGAAATTTGTACAACTAGGAAAAATAACACCTAAGTGCAATAATTAACTGAAAGCAAGTACAGCCTCTCAAGGCAACAATCACTCAGCTCATCTCAACAGATCAATCACTCGGCTCTCAACCCTCAATAATCATACTCAATAGGTACCCGCACTCATTGAGGGTGTGCAGACTCTGAATAGGCTCCTTCAGCCCAAGCATTATATTGTTACGGCGTGCAGCCCGATCCAATATATAAACAGCCACAAGGCTCGTTGCGGCATGCAACGCAATCCAACAAAGATAATCTGTTGAAGGCTCGTTGCGGCGTGCAACCCGATCCAATATATACACATATATCCCTAAGGCTCGCTACGGCGTGCAACCCGATCTAATATATATACTCTCACATAGTTTACAGCTTAGTACTCAGGCCCTATCTTAGTCACCAACTTCTCCAGTCCCTCGGACTCTTAGAAAATATATAATTCTGCCCAAATAAAGATGATGACATGTATCAATGATAAGTAGGAGGGGATAAAGGTAAAATATGCAAGCAATATCATGAATGAGAACAAAATAGCAAATAGTAGTTAATTCAGCAAGTACACGACCTCACGGGTCTCAGTAGTGATGTCAAAAGGCCTAAACATGATTTCTAACGTGAAGTATAGTCAATTTTTTCATAAAAATAGAGGGAACACGTAGTAAACAATAGGTTATTCGATTCAACAATTTTACGGGACGGACCAAGTCACAATCCTTTCGGTGCACACCCACATGCCCGTCACCTAGCATGTGTGTCACCTCCAAAATAGTCATACGACACAAAACTCGGTATTTCATACCCTTAGGACTAGATTTATAACTGTTACTTACCTCAATCAAAGAAAATCCTACTCCGTGATGCCTTTGCCTCTCGAATCGGCCTCCAAACGTCCCAAATCTAACCACAAGCAGTACAATACCATTAATATATGCTAAAGGAATCAATTCCACAAGAAAAACTACTAGATTAGACTCAAAACCGGAAATTAGCTCAAACCCGACCCCCGGGCCCACGTCTCCGAATCCAACAAAAGATACGAAACCTGATAGACCATTCAATCATGAGTCTAACCATATAAAATCTATCAAAATACGACATTATTAAGTCCCTCAAATCCCCAAATTATACTCTCCGAAATCCCAAGTCCTAACCCCCAATTTTAACTTCAATACCCCACTAATTAAATGAGAAATTAAAAGGAAAACACCATAGCTAAAGGTGCTTAGGCTCAAGGGACTTACCTCAGAGAAAATCCTTGAATCCCCTTAAGAAATTACCTCAAAAGCTACAACGTTAAAGTTGAAAATAGTGGAAATGAGGAAAATTCATGAAGTCCTCTATTTATACATTTTGTCCAGTGAAGCCGCATATGCGGTCCCTTCTCCGCATCTGAGGGAACTTATTTGCAAACCAAGCTCCGCTTTTGCAAAAGTCAATTAAAATCCCTGGGATAGCTTCTACGCATCTAGTCCGAGGTCGTTTACACATAAGTCAACATCCGGTCAACTTTTCCAACTTAATCCTTCTCACAGGAGACTAAGTGTCTCAACTCACTCCGGACCTGAACCTGTCACACCTCCTTTTTTACACACCTACCCCGAAGGATAAATGTATAAGGGAGTTTTTCCATTTAAAGTGACATTATTCGAAATGGGATTATTTATTTATTTTTAGAGTTGCCACTTGGAATAGGATTGGCTTTTGGTGTCCCAAGTCAACAAGTTAACTTGAATCCCAAATCGAGGAAAATTTCCACTTCCCACTTGGAGTCTACGAACCAGAAATTCTGAATAAGGAATTCTGTTGACCCGAGGGAAGGTGTTAGGCACCCCCAGATCCCGTGGTTCTAGCACGGTCGCTTAAGATATTATAAATGGCTAAAATCTAATTTTTAAACATGTCATCCTACAGTGCAATTTTAGAATTATTTACCGCTTTTAGTTTAAAAAATTTAAGAAAGTGAACGTCATTTAAAAAACGTGTTTTTGGATCACGTCACATGAAATGTACCCGGATCCTCGACACATTCTTATTCAACGTTTTGGGATTCGAATTTGGGTTGCATGAAATGCACACCCGTATTTAGGAAGGTAAAATTATTAAAAGCGCGCCTAAAGCAACTAACGTGTTATTATCTTTGTGGGAGGCCGTGAAATTCGCTAAACGGCATGTACCGAATGCTAAGTATTTTAATAGGATCATTTAAAGAGGGCCCCGCAATTTATGCATTTTTGTTTGGCGGGGCTCACCTCGTTTTATTATTTAAAGGCCAACCTAAAGCAAACTATGGTTTTCTACCACGTGTTGTCTCTAAAAGTACCTTAATTAATTAGCATTATGAAATTCGGGCTTCAAATTCAAGTCTGGATTCAAACAAAAGGGAAAACCCTCTTAGTTTGAACCCGCTACCTAACTCGAAAACCCAAATTCATAGTGAGATTTTATCTTATTGACATCAAACCCAATTCATACCAACGTTCAGGATTTTGGGCCTCCACGAGCCCACTATAAAAAGCAGTAAACAGATCTTCAAGAAACCGCACCATTAGGCCTGCCACTTGGTCTAATACTTGACTATAATCTAAAACTTTGATCCAATTCGGGAAGGAGCTGGGATATGGGTTTGGTAATGGCTTACAAGAAGCATGAAACTAGAAAACTGAAGGAAGGCATCATTTTATGTATTAACTGTAACAAACTAGCCTTGTTTTCGTGGGACTATTCAACTACAAACTGATATGAACAATGATAAGGAGCCACGATTAAACTAGAGTAGTCATCAATAATAATAGGCTGTTAAATTCGTGCAAACTCAATATGAATAAGGGCAAATTTCCTGGTTTAGGATCAACATGCCTATTCAAATTAACACACTGAAGTTCTGGGTTCTCTATTGATTATTAAGACTACAATGACATTGATTTTACTAATATTCTAATATAAGAGCTGATGGTAAGGTCAAAATCCGCAACAAGAGTTATAATGAACTATGAATCATGTGATCTTAAAAAAGGGGCTCATATTTTGTATACACTATCGAAAACCTGGAAATGAGCTACTCATGATCGTATTACAGCAGTCTAAATCTAACCTTCATATGCAGCATTCAGGTATTATGAAAATGGACTACAACTAATTCCAAATATCTAAACAGTCTTGAAAACAGTCCAGTTCAGTCCAAATTATACAGTCCAGGATTTATGTACATACAAATCAACATTAAACTATATTAAACAATTACATCTAACATCTATGTAGTTACTAATACATGGCAGTCCAGGCAGGCATAGTTCAGGAGCAAATAGGCGAGCAGTTTTATTCCATTTCCAACTTGGAGTTACATCAAAGTGGATTCAAGCGTGTACCTGGAAACCAAAGTGCAATAGGAAGAAAAAGATATCAGCAGCAGCAGATGATCAACAGCAGGGTTCAACAATGACAATAGGAAAATTTTCAGAACCAAAATGACACCACAAAATCTGAAAATCGACCCAGCAACCAATAAGCCCAGCAAATAACCAATCAAACCACTCGAACAAACCAGATTCGGTTTGAAAAAGACTCCAGAACTTAAAAGCTTCAGTTACTGAACAACACCAGGAAAATTTAAGCTATTTTGGATCTTAGATGAGCTAGAATAAGGAAACTTCCAAGGAACTTGAAATTAAACCCTAGAACAGAATTTTTTTTTGTTTTCTGCCGTATTTTCCTTTTATTTTTTTTTTAAAGGAATTAAGAGCTAAGAGAAATTTTAAACTATAGGAGTTTAGATTTTTGAACTTCTTTGGATTTGGAATTCAAATTTGGAGGCTCAGATTTGCTGAAATTGTTTTTGGGGGGAAACTTAGAAGCTGGAAATTTTTGGGGAATTTTTCAGATTGTGAAGCTTAGAAAAGAAGGCAAGGGGGCTGCCTTTTATAGGCAAATTTCAGGGGGAAGCTTATAGATTTCACTCACACTTTTTCCCCCTCTTTTTATTTTCAGTTTTTATACATTAATCCCTAAACTTTTGGCTTGTTGCCCAAGTTACTACATTAAGTTCCTGAAATTATAACTAAGGCCCTATTATAGAAGATTCTAGGGTGTTCTAGTTTAACCTACAGCATTCTAACCAATTTTAAGTACCTAGATTACCCCTGAATTGGTTTTGAAATTACTAACCTAATACCAAACTATACCTCACCCTCTTTTACTCTAATTAAGCCTATCAGCTATAACCAAACATTATTAACTATGATTAACCAACTAAGGTTAAAATCAACCCTAAGCTTAACTAATTGGACAAATTAACCAATCCTGAAATTAAGCCTAATCAAGAGATGAACTACAATCATTGGCCTTCAAACCATTACACTAACGGCAACAAATAGGATCTAAACCAAACACTGAAATAATAAAGAAAATCAAGCTATGTCTAAATAAGATTGACTAACAGGATCGCCCTAAAAATAAAAATAAGAATTCGAGCCTAATAGAACAGATTCAAACAACAATTAAACGAAAAAAATCAGGAATCATAAAATAGGAACAAAACAGGCAATTAAACAAATCAAAACCAACACTAAGGCAAATAAAATCAGAAAAGAAATAAAAAAAATTGAATCAAGCAGGAACTCACTGATTTTGGGATTTGAAATAGCTTGAAATCGAATTTGGTTCTCAAATAATGTTATGTGTTTGTTCTTGCCAAGAACAAAAACATAACACGATTTTAAAACCACTCTAACACCGGTAACCTTCGAACAGTTTTGATAGCAAACCCTAGATCTAGGATTTGAAACTTTTCAATTGGATCTTGGGGAATTAGCTTGGGGATTTAAGCAGAGGAGGGTGAGGGGAGGCCTTGGTATAATTTTAGACTGGTTTGGGTGACGGCGCCGCCGTGCACGGTGGTGGCGGCGCCTAGGATTTGGCATATTTGAGGCGTTCCAGGGATGTTCGAGGAAAGCCAATGGTAGATATGGAAAGAGGAGGGAAGGAGGGGTCTATGGTGAAAATTTGGGTGCAATTAGAGACCGTCCGCCGCCGTGAGGCGATTTTCGGCGGCGGCGTGAGGCGGAGCCGGCGACGGAGGGTACTTGTCGTTAGGTTTCCTCAGAGTTTTGAGACAGTTTTATTTAATTATGAAGATTAATTATGGGCCGTTGGATGATAAAAGATAAATGGATGAGATTGATTTGAATCTAAACATCTCAAAACGATGTAGTATTGGCATGATACTACGTCGTTTAAATGGTCTGGAGAACTTGGAGATTGGACCGGGTAAAAGGGGCGGGTTTGGGCCATTTTGGCCAGGCTTGGGGTTTGGGCTTGAGTGTTTGAGCAAAAATGGCCCAATTTGGCTGGCCTTTTGCTTCTTTATTTCAAATTCTTTTATTTATTTTCTTCTTTTCTTTTTGCATTTTATTTATTATATTTTTTTGAATTTTGGACTTTATTAATTGCAAAATTAAAAATAGCCAAAACTTGATTTAATTCTAAATGAGACTAATTAAATTTTCTAAGATTAACTAGATCCTAATTTTAAGAGGAGAAATAAACAAAAGTGAAATTAAAGGCATAAAAATGTAAATAGATTATTTTGTTATTTTTTCCTTATTTTTAATGATGTTTAATTAATCTAGAATTAAGTTCTAAATGCAAGTATGCTATTTTGTAATTTTTCATTTTTTATGACATCTAAAAATGCACACAAAAATGCAAGCAAAACACAAAATCATGCAACTAATTCCTAAAAATTCAAATATTAAAAGTAAATTCTAATTCTAATGAATTCTATAGGAGTAATTTAAGTGTGGCAAAAATTACGTGCTCACAGCTACCCCTCTTTGCTCAGAGACATGAAGGGTTTTCGGGCAAATATAAATGAGCAACATGAGGGATTTTTGCCAACTTGGCACTCCAGGTGAAGCATTTTGGAAAACCATCTGACCGAACCCTGCTTCAAAGGTTGCCTACATATCCTTGGCTATAAAAGGATCAGGTTAGTGTAGTTCTGGAAAATTCGGTAGCTGGGACTACCGAGAGCTTTGATTTCACTGTTGTTGCTGTTGTTACTGCTTGCTGACCTCCTTATTACACCAAAAGGAAAATCAAAGCTAAGCTAGTTATGCCTATCAACTATGAGTTACAAGATTCCTATCTATAATTCTCTTGAAACTTGATCATGAGTCTTAGATGTTTTTGTTGTGGACTTCGATCTGAATCTTGATGCTCGTAAGTTGTAGATGTTGTTCCTTTCTGCAGCATTGGATCATAACGGGATCAGCGGAGCTTGTGACTTCAATCAGATTTTGAGCAATCCGCACCCTTGTTTGTTTCACATTTGAGTTCATTTCTTTTTGTTCTTTTCTTCTTTTCTTTATTCTGGATTGAGACTCATTCCATCGGTCATCTCGCGCCCTATGTCTTGAAGTCAACCTGCTTAAGATACCAAAACAAACAAACAAACGAGATTTTCTGCCCCAGTTTTCACTAGAAAAATTTCATGAGTTAGTTGTGACACATATCTAAGCGATCAAATCAGGATTGTGTACCCATGTGAATGGATCCAGGTTATGCTGGACATGATCGGGTTATGCCGGAAAAGAAAAGGGGGTCCTCGGGTTATGCCGGGAAAAAGAAAAAGGGGTCCTCGGGTTATGCCGGGATGGAAAGAAAAAAAACTACTTAAGTTATGCCAGGGAGATCCTCGAGTTATGCCGGGATGTGGAAAGAAAAAAGCTCCTTGGTTTATGCCAGGGAGATCCTCGGGTTATGCCGGGAATTGGAAAGAAAAATCCCCTTGGGTTATGCCAGGGGGATCCTCGGGTTATGCCAGGATTTGGAAAGAAAAAGCTCCTTGGGTTATGCCAGGGAGATCCCGGGTTATGCTAGGATTTGGAAATAAAAAAAAGCCCCTTGGGTTATGCCAGGGGGATCCACGGGTTATGCCAGGATTTGGAAAGAAAAAGCTCTTTGGGTTATGCCAGGGAGATCCTCGAGTTATGTCGGGATTTGGAAAGAAAAAGCTCCTTGGATTATGCCAGGAAGATCCTCGGGTTATGCCAGGATTTGGAAAGAAAAAAAAAAAGCCCCTTGGTTTATGCCAGGGAGATCCTCGGGTTATCCCGGGATTTGGAAAGAAAAAGCTCCTTAGGTTATGGCAGGGAGATCCTCGGTTTATGCCGGGATTTGGAAAGAAAAAGCTCCTTGGGTTATGCCAGGGAGATCCTCGGGTTAAGCCGGGATTTTGAAAGAAAAAAGCCCCTTGGGTTATGCCAGGGGGATCCACGGGTTATGCCAGGATTTGGAGAGAAAAAAACTCCTTGGGTTATGCCAGGGAGATCCTCGGGTTATGCCGGGATTTGGAAAGAAAAAAAAGCCCCTTGGGTTATGCCAGGGGGATCCTCGGGTTATGCCGGGATGGTTAAGGAATGGGGTCCTATGCTACCACGATTTATTTTTCTTTTGGGATTTTCATTTTCATTTCTTTTCTTCTTTCTTTTTCTTTTGTTTTCCTTTTTATATGTTTTCCTTTTTTATTTTAGCAAAACGCATGAAAGAATTTGGGGGGAAACTTCCTTTTTGGTCGTTTTCTTGATGCAAAGCTGTTTCAGCGCTTGCACATTTCATTTCCTTTTGGGCTGCACCTGCTTCTTGCATGGTTGCTTTGAATTAGACCTATTTTCAACAAAGAACAATTTGTTAGTTTGAAACGGTGGTTGGTTTTGTGGCCTTGATCATCCCAATTGCTTAATCCCGGCCATATTTCCGTTAAGAACTTTTCCGCTTGCTGGCTTTCAGGGTGAATCTCTTTTTAAACCGACAGAATTCAACTCTTAGGATTTCATGATGACTCGCACGTGTGGGCTCCGGCCTTTTCACCTTATTCTGCCGTTAGGACCTTTGCCCTTGACTTTCTTTCCTTTCAAATGTCGTTACTTTGAAAGCATCAACCACCATGGTCAATCGAGATTGGACTGACACACCCGCTGAGGCTGGGTATTTTCTCCAGCTTTTGCCAGGCGGAGCCCTGTAGAACCAATCCTGCCACCTTTTCTTTGCAGTAATTTCGGAATCAGTGTTAAACCAAAAGGGATTCAAATAAAAAGTATGCAAAAAGGCAAGCATATGAGTTTAAAGAAAAGCGTTCCTTTCGAGGGAAAAGAAGGACTTATCTGGGGTGTGCATGCTGGCTTCAAATGAGCATGACATGCTTCTTGGACTGGATGCCCGACCCACACAAACTTTCCAGCTTCTCGTGAACCCATTGATATGCATTTCAAAACCAAGGAACTTTATCAGGACTCTTTTAGTGGTGAGATATCTCCTTTTCGGCCGACAGCGCCCTTTGCGGGTTTTCGCTAATCGACCTCTCTCATTTCTCTTCTCACCGTCGCCCGATAGTGCTCTTTGCGAGTTTTCACTAAGCGGACTCTCTCATTTTCAGTTTCTCTACTCACCATCGCCTTATGGTGCCCGAAGGTTTTCACCGATAAGACTCTCTCATTTTATTTCTCTCAATTTGAATTGTATCAGATTCCAAAAATGACGTTTTCCACTTCCCTGCCTTTGCCAATTGATCGGAAGGACTTGAACAAGGTCTTTGGGTAAAAAATGATTTTGGGCGGAACTACAACTTTGGAACCGTTCCGGCGGATTCTTAGCCGAACCATCATATCCTCTGCCCCAGTTTCAAGTTTTGGGGAAATTGGGATTTTTGTTTTGGTGTGACTGAACCTTAGGGAGAGGCTGCCTATGTATCCTTTCGAAATCAAGTCAGACGTAGTTCAGGCAAACTTTGTTTTTGTATTTTGTTTTGTTTTTGTTTTTTCTTTTCTTTTTCTTTTTCTTTTTCTTTTTCTTTTTCTTTTTCTTTTCATCATTTTTTCTTTTTTTTCTTTTTCTTTTTCTTTTTCTTTTCATCATATTTTTTCTTTTCTTTTTTCTTTTTTTTTCAATAATTCTTTCGGGTTCCAAAGAGGGTAGCCAAAGAAGAGTAACCGGCTCAAATGGGTTTGCGAAGGGTTGATAATGCTTGGATAGCGGGAAGGAAAGCCTTTGTCATCTCAACTGCGCAAAGTCATTATCGTAGAGGTCTAGACATAGTACCTTTTTATCGCATCCGCATTCACAGCTGTTTCAGGATCATTTCCTTCGATATCTCCCAAATACAATGCTCCTCTCGGCAATATTTTACGGATGATGTATGGACCCTTCCAATTAGGAGCAAATTTTCCTTTTGCTTCCTGGTGATGAGGGAGAATGCGTCTTAACATGAGTTGTCCCACTTCAAAATTCCTGGGACGCACCTTCTTGTTGTAAGCATGGGCCATTCTTTGTTGGTACAACTGCCTGGATGTGCCCTGAGTACAGCACACTCTTTTGTTGTAATGTATGGACATTTCCAACCCACGAACCAATTTTCCTTCAATTGTTCCAATTCTTTGTTTTATTTCCTCAAGGTTACCTTCTTTGCATTTCGACTCTTGATTCATTATTTCGAAATCTGACAGCGTTTTGGGATCTAGGTATGAAGTCCGCAAGCATGTCATGTTATTTAAAGCTGCATTATTAGAGCTAAAGAAAAGAGGAGAAAAAATAGCAAAATTAGAAAGAATAAAGAAAATGAACGATGAAATATTGATTTCATTTCTTGGAATTCTAAAGATAACAGGGTTGACATTCGGGAATTTAAAGACAAGAAACAACAGGAAACATCTGAGTTACACCTTGGAATAACTCGGGATGCAGAAAAAGTAGCAGGACGGGTCTACCGAGATTCTCGCCTGATCGGGAATGGCGTAGCCTTCAAGTTTCGAAGCTTGGTGCTTGGTCCCATGTATAACACCTCAGCGGTGCTAGTGCCCTCTCCCGGCTGGACCATGTGGGTTTCGTAGAGAATTTTCCTCATTGCCCCACGTATTTCCTCACTTTCTTCAGCCGTGAAAACCTTATCATCTTCCTCTTTGCTATACTTAGGCTTGACAAAAGTTTCATGAAATTGTACCACCTCATAATCGGCCATTTTCATTTTTTGAAAGAACATTTCGGCTTCCTCAGCACTCACAGGCTTCTTAGGCGGGAAACGCCTTCTGGTGGCATTGTTTACCTCCTCTACATTTGAATATTTCTCAACAGGGGGTTTTCTAGCAGCTCTCCCAAGATCTCTTTACCCTTGTACGTAACCACTATCTGATGATAATTCCATGGTATCGCAGCAGGGCTCGTCATAGGCTTCTGTGGTACGCATCCAATAACCACTGGCTCACTCAACCGAGGTAGTTTGATTGTCCCCCGCACCATATAGGCTTTCTTGGGTCCGTACATTTGTGTTCCTTTTTTCAAGTCAGTTTTCTTTTCTGGTTCTGTCTCGGGGATTTTGCTCTTCTTTTCCCCTTCCTCTTGCTTCGAGGCCACCTTTGGCTTTGTTTCTGCATCAGCGATAGCAATTATAGCTTTTAAGGCTGGATCAAACTCCCTATCTTTACAAATCATCCCGATTACTGGCCCATTGTTGTGAGCGGGCAGCGGATTATTGGTCACATTCGGGACATCCTCATCCTTCAACACAATTTTCCCTTGCTCTATTAAGTTCTCCACCGCTTGTTTCAGAGTCCAACAGTCATTTGTATGATGGCCTTCTGCTCCTGAATGATATGCACACCTGACACATGCTCTGTAGGTAGGCGATGCCGGGTTTTATCTGTTCTGAGGGATCGGCTGCAGTAGACCCATTTGGACAAGCTTCGGGAATAGACTAGAGTAAGATTCACCAATTTGGGTAAAGTTTAGTCTCCTGGGTGGTTCCTGAGGACGAAAGTTATTCTACGGAGGTCGAGGATTATAGTGGTTCTGGTGGGGAGGCTGATCTCTTGGGAATAGAGGTTGACTTCTGTTGGCATGTGGCTGCGGTCGGGAAAAGGGTTGAGCGTTCATGACCGCATATGGTTGTGGAGCATAAGCCATGTTAGGATGAGGGTAGTAGTGTTGAGAGGTTCTCTCAGAAAACATGGGCCTAGGAGCCCGATGTCTTCTTGCCCCTGAGGCTGCCGTAACCGCTTCTTATTTCTTATTACCTTTGGCCATTCCTCCCAACCCGCCTTGGATGACTTGGGAGGTGGCTCTGATGGCCGATTGGCTCAAAATCCGGCCCGTTTTCAGACCATTTTCTACCATTTCACCAATTTTGATTGCCTCTGCAAAAGGCTTGCCCATGGCCGACATCATATTCTGAAAGTAATCTGCTTCCTGGGCCTGGAGGAAGACAGTGACCATTTATACCTCATCCATGGGAGGTTTTACCCTTGATGCCTATTCGCGCCACGTAATTGCATATTCTCTGAAGCTTTCTGAGGGTTTCTTCTTCAAATTTGCCAAAGAATTCCGGTCTGTTGCGATGTCAATGTTATATTGAAATTGCCTTATAAAGTCTCTGGCAAGATCGTCCCAAATGTGCCAACGTGAGACGTCTTGATCCATGTACCATTCTGAGGCAATGCCTACTAAGCTCTATCCGAAATAGGCCATCAACAACTCTTCTTTTCTGTCAGCCCCACGTAGCTGATTGCAATACTTCTTTAAGGGAGCAATGGGGTCGCCGTGCCCGTCATACTTTTCAAACTTTGGTGTTTTAAAACCTGAGGGCAAGTGTACATGCGGGAACATGCACAGATCTGTATAGGAGACACTCTTTTGCCCACTCAAGCCTTGCATATTCTTTAAGCTCTGCTCGAGGCTTCTCATTCTCTTCGCCATCTCGTCCTGCTCTGGAGCTTTGGGAGTTTTGTGTTGCCCTGGTGTAAGCTCATATAGTGGCGGCTGAGAGTAAGTATATTAAGGATACTGAGGAGGGTCAGCCTGAAAGATAGGGCTTTGGAAGGTGAAAACCGAAGGGTCAAAAGCATGCTTTGGTAGTGATGGTTGTGTTGTAGTGGAGCATGGTGGGGCAGTGAAGATATTAGGAGCTGCTCCCGATGGGAACACTTGGGGCGGACCTTAGAAGGTGTTCCTATGAAGTGGGCGGTCATAGTAGACTGTCCCAAAAGAGTGTTTGAGTGGCTAATGGGGACGTTGGAAGTACCCCCAGATCTAGAAAATAGTTCAGGAAATCTAGGGATGGCGCTTGGAGGTTCTTTTCCATTATTCCAGGCGTCCCACATTTCCATGAGTCGGAGACGCAGTATCCGATTCTCTTCGGCTGTAATAGACTCAGCTGCTGGGACCCCCGAGATGGGGCTATCTTCAGATATAGGAATTGCGGGCAAAGTCATTTCTGGAGACATTTCCACACTGCCTCTCGATCTAGTAAAGTATTGATGTGATGCCAGCGTACCACAACCAACCACCATTTCTAAAAGCTAAGCTGGAATTGACAGCAACCACGGTTAGTTTGAAACAAATAACAGATAGGTAACTGCATATTGGGATGTGATGCACCTACACAGTTAAAGGAGTATCTATATGCTTGCTATGGTTGCATGCGTCATCCCAGCTTTTCTTTTTGTTTTCCTTGCTTTTCTTTCTCTTTTAACTTTTCTTTCATTTTCTTTTCCCTCTGTTTTTTTTTCATTTTCTGCTTTTCCTTTTCTTTTGCCATGGTTTTTCTCCCAATACCTTATTTTCTTCTTTTGCGTTTCTTTTCCTTTCTTGTTTTTCCTTTTATTGTTTCCCGCGTGTTTCTCTTTTTCTCTTTTTCTTAGGGCTATGGTCGAATCTTATGGAGATTGCTTACGTATCATGACCCCGCATGAATCAGACCAAGCGTAGTTCTTGCAAAAATAAGGAAGCAATTTTTGGGGATTTTTCAATTTTTCATTAATAAAAACTCGGATTACAAAAGCTACTAGACTATCTATTTTTCTAAAAACAGGAAATTACAAAACAGACTCAAAAACAAAAATACAGACTCGATAACTAGGAATACACCAAAGCTTCAAATCCTGGGGCCCGCGGGGCATCGTTCGGCATCGTCGCGGGCCTGCGTGCAAGACCCCTTTGCAACTGATCCAAATCATTTATAACCTGGCGAACAAATATCATTACTGAAGCAAAGAAAGTGGTACAACCCATCCGTTCACCGGCCTGACACTTCATAACAATATAGTTTGCAATGCTTCAGATTCTTTCCCTGATTCAGCCCTTTTCTTGGAGTAGTCGACTTATCTGTTGGGTACGAGCCTCTAGCACCTGAGAGTCCTGGAAGTGATGGTCTCGCAACAGTTTTATTTCCTTTTCCATCTCGGCGATTAACCCATAGCATTGTTCCCTCTCGGCCTGAAATTCTTTGTCCCGCCGGGCTGCCTTTTCTCCGAGGGTATTCATTTTTCTCTTCATATTGGCAATGGTTCCCTCGTAGTTTCTTTTCATTTGTTGTACGAATTGAGCTCTTTCCTCAGTCTTCTTTGCCCACTGTGCTTGAATTCTTGCCATGTTCCCTTCAGATTTCTCCAATTCCTCCTGGTAATCTGAGATTTGCTTCTTCAACCCTTTTATTAATCTCTCGTCGGACCGACTTCTTTCTTGATTTTTGGCATCTATTTTCATTGTTTAATTTGAGTCTTGAGAGCCTAATTCTCCTGGGCCAGTTTTTTTTTATCACCTTCATCAGCCGCGGCTTGTACACTTTTTCCGAATTGGAGATCTCGGACTTGTTGCTCCAACTTCCCTATTTTTGCTCGGTATTCCCTTTCCTTGGCTAGCCAATCCCACTGCACCTGGGCTCCGTCGGTGAATTGCTGCACATGTGGCCTTTTAGTGGGTCTTTCTAGGATTTGAAATCTTTTACCAAACCAAGTCAAATATTTGGGATCCACCTCGCCTTTGCCCGGTCCTGTACTATAGTCTTAGGCTCGAGGTACCTGCACTTATTCCATATTTGTCGGATTTTGCCTTCCGGGAATGCAGCTTTCGGGCCTAACTCAATGACTTGCCCGCTCAGTTCTTCATCATTGTGAACGGTTTGAAATCTTCCTAGTTGCCTCAGGACACGGTAAGGAGCATACGGTTGGATGCTTCGGATACCCATCAAAAGAATGTAAGGTACTTCCGCCGATGTGTACACAGCCTCAGTAGTAGGAAGCCATCCAAAAGCCCATTCAACTTTATCCGCAGTCAAAGATCTTAAACATGACGACCAAGACTCAATGCCCTCGGGGAACTCAATACCTGTTACCCAGGTCCCAAATTCTGCAATACAACTCATCCCGGTTAAACCGTAGTTCATATACCCCATGCGATGACAAAAGTGCTTCTGTATCCACAGCTGTAGTAGCAGATTGCAACCTTGAAAGAATTTCACACCTTCTCGACACTTGGTTAAAGCTCGGTACATTTCCGCTACAATTAAGGGAACCATAGTGCTAGTAGGTTTCTTTATTGCGACATCCAACATTCCTACAAGGCCGAGGTCTATGTGACCGTCTTTCCTTGGACAGACCACGACTCCCAGAAAAGCTACCATGAAGGCTAATCCCCACCGGGCTTCCCATTTATCTTTGTTCCCGGCATGTGTCACACCGGTGTTGGGCTCCTCAAAACCTTTTGGGTTACCATACCGGTGATATAAGAAATGCAGTGTGCAACACCCCTCTGCTAGATGCGGGTCTTGAATGTCCCGATTGATGCTCAACAAGTCCAAGAACCTATGAAGGGTTACCGGTCTTGGTGCCAATGGGTATCTACTCCGGAGGTTCCCGTTGAGACCCGCATATCCCGCAATCTCTTCTAGTGTAGGCGTGAGTTCAAAGTCCGGGAATCAGAATATATTACGGTTTGGGTCCCAAAATGATATTAGGGCCTCGATAATATCCCTCCTCGGTTTGGTGTTCAATAAATCAACGAGACCGCCCAAAATCTTGACCACGGTTTCTCTGCTCCCTTTTCCCAAATCATGCCACCACATATGAAGTTTCAAGGGGATCTCGCTCAGGACTGGGAAGGTTTCGATGTTACTTGGATTCATCCTGCACATTTATTTAAAGGGGAATTTAATGATTTATTTTGGCCTAACAAAGAAAAATGGCTATTTTTGCAAAACATTCTTTATTTAGAAAACAAGGACTTGGTTTTGCAAATACGGCCTTTCGGCACTTCTGGGAGGAAGATTTTAAGGCTGCACCCGCAAACCATTTTAAAAATGACTCAAGGTGGCTGTTCTTTCAAAAACAGCCTTCCGGCGCCCTTTTGGGGACATTTGGCTTATTTTAAACAAGAATGGCATCACCCAACTTATTTATGGCGAAAATTAAAATTTTGACATTTTTTTGGGCTATTTTTGCAAAAGGGAGGTTGGACCCGATGGGGGTTGCCTACGTATCTCACGTCCCGTGAGAATCAAACCAGCGTAGTTTGGGCAGATTTGCCAAAATCAAAATGTATTTTGAACAACAATTTTTCTTTTTTTTTTTTCAAGCATTTTGGTACTATTTGGGCATTGGTTTTTTCAAAACAAATGGCTACCCTCACTTAGTCCTCATACTGCTATTTTTCTCAATTTTCACTCATTATATACAAGCCGGTCAACATGCAAAGTCGAGCAAATAAATGCGCAAGTAGCACGTAAGATGCATCAGGATGGTCTTTTTCATTTCAGGTCACCTGTCCTAGACGGACCCAACCCCTGTGTAGAGTCCCCTAAGTCAAATGCACGTGATGCAAACAAATGTTCCTACTAGGGATCCGGCATGAGTTTTTGTTCTTCTAGGTTTAAACCCTAGGTTTATTGATCTAGACCTGGCTTACCCGAGCGGACGACTCGAGCCGAGGGGGAGGCAGCGTACCGGGGATACAGAAGCTCCGCCGACTTAGCAACTTATCCAAACCTCGTTCTAAATGGGAAAAGACTCTAAACAGAAGAGAAGCTACACGAAGTGCACCCTTCTCCATGATGTAGAAGACTCAGAGAGAGGAAGG
>MU719358.1:0-10162 GCA_026770625.1 Nicotiana glauca | reverse complement strand
AGCAGAGTCGCCAGAGCTGTCACACCTCCTTTTTTACACACCTACCCCGAAGGATAAATGTATAAGGGAGTTTTTCCATTTAAAGTGACATTATTCGAAATGGGATTATTTATTTATTTTTAGAGTCGCCACTTGGAATAGGATTTGCTTTTGGTATCCCAAGTCACCAGTTTAACTTGAATTCCAAATCGAGGAAAATTTCAACTTCCTAGTTGGAGTCTACGAACCAAAAATTCTGAATAAGGAATTCTGTTGACCCGAGGGAAGGTCTTAGGCACTCCCGGATCCCGTGGTTCTAGCACGGTCGCTTAAATTATTATAAATGGCTAAAATCTGATTTTTAAACATGTCATCCTACAGTGTAATTTTAGAATTATTTACCGCTTTTAGTTAAAAAAATTTAAGAAAGTGAACGTCGTTTAAAAAATGTATTTTTGGATCACGTCACATGAAATGCACCCGGATCCTCGACACATTCTTATTCAATGTTTTGGGATTCGGATTTGGGTTGCATGAAATGCACACCCGTATTTAGGAAGGTAAAATTATTAAAAGCGTGCCTAAAGCAACTAACGTGTTATTATCTTTGCGAGAGGCCGTGAAATTCGCTAAACGGCACGTCCCGAATGCTAAGTATTTTAATAGGATCATTTAAAGAGGGCCCCGCAATTTATGCATTTTTGTTTGGTGGGGCTCAGCTCGTTTTATTATTTAAAGGCCAACCTAAAGCAAACTACGGTTTTCTACCACGTGTTGTCTCTAAAAGTACCTTAATTAATTGGCATTATGAAATTCGGACTTCAAATTCAAGTCCGGATTCAAACAAAAGGGAAAACTCTCTTAATTTGAACCCGCTACCTAACTCGAAAATCAAAATTCATAGTGCAATTTTATCTTATTGACATCAAACCCAATTCATACCAACATTCAGGATTTTGGGCCTCCACAAGCCCACTATAAAAAGTAGTAAACAGAGCTTCAGGGAACCGCACCATTGGGCCTGCCATTTGGTCTAATACTTGACTCTGATATAAAACTTTGATCCAATTCGGGAAGGAGCTGGGATATGGGTTTGGTAATGGCTTACATGAAGCATGAAACTAGAAAACTGAAGGAAGGCATCATTTTATGTATTAGCTGTAACAAACTAGCCTTGTTTTCGTGGGACTATTCAACTACAAACTGATATGAACAATGATAAGGAGCCACGATTAAACTAGAGTAGTCATCAATAATAATAGGCTGTTAAATTCGTGCAAACTCAATATGAATAAGGGCAAATTTCCTGGATTAGGATCAACATGCCTATTCAAATTAACACACTGAAGTTCTGGGCTCTCTATTGATTATTAAGACTACAATGACATTGATTTTACTAATATTCTAATATAAGAGCTGATGGTAAGGTCAAAATCCGCAACAAGAGTTATAATGAACTATGAATTCATGATTTGGATAGTAACTCTTAAAAAACGGGCTCATATTTTGTATACACTATCGAAAACCTGGAAATGTGCTACTCATGATCCTATTACAGCAGTCTAAATCTAAACTTCATATGCAGCATTCAGGTATTATGAAAATGGACTACAACTAATTCCAAATATCTAAACAGTCTCGAAAACAGTCCAGTTCAGTCCAAATTATACAGTCCAGGATTTATGTACATACAAATCAACATTAAACTATATTAAAAAATTACATCTAACATCTATGTAGTTACTAATACATGGCAGTCTAGGCAGGTATAGTTCAGGAGCAAATAGGCGAGCAATTTTATTCCATTTCCAACTTGGAGTTACATCAAAGTGGATTCAAGCGTGTACCTGAAAATCAGAGTGCAATAGGAAGAAAAAGAGATCAGCATCAGCAGATGATCAACAGCAGGGTTCAACAATGACAATAGGAGAATTTTCAGAACCAAAATGACACCACAAAATCTAAAAATCGACCCAGCAACCAATAAACCCAGCAAATAACCACTCGCACAAACCAGATTCGGTTTGAAAAAGACTCCAGAACTTAAAAGCTTCAGTTACTAAACAACACCAGGAAAATTTAAGCTATTTTGGATCTTAGATGAGCTAGAATAAGGAAACTTCCAGGGAACTTGAAATTAAACCCTAGAACAGTATTATTATTTTTTTCTGCTGTATTTTCCTTTTATTTTTGGTTTTTTTTCGAAGGAATTAAGAGCTACGAGAAATTCTAAACTATAGGAGTTCAGATTTTTGAACTTCTTTGGATTTGAAATTCAAATTTGGAGGCTCAGATTTGCAGAAATTATTTTTGGGGGAAACTTAGAAGCTGGAAATTTTTGGGGAATTTTTCAGATTGTGAAGCTTAGAAAAGAAGGCAGGGGGGCTGCCTTTTATAGGCAAATTTTAGGGGGAAGCTTCTAGATTTCATTCACACTTTTTTCCCTTCTTTTTATTTTCAATTTTTATATATTAGTCCCTAAATTTTTGGCTTGTTGCCCAAGTTACTGCATTAAGTTCCTGAAATTATAACTAAGGCCCTATTATAGAAGATTCTAGGGTGTTCTAGTTTAACCTACAGCATTCTAACCAATTTTAAGTACCAAGATTACCCCTGAATTTGTTTTGAAATTACTAACCTAATACTAAACTATACCTCACCCTCTTTTACTCTAATTAAGCCTATCAGCTATAACCAAACATTATTAACTATGATTAACCAACTAAGGCTAAAATCAACCCTAAGCTTAACTAATTGGACAAATTAACCAATCCTGAAATTAAGCCTAATCAAGAGATGAACTACAATCATTGGCCTTCAAACCATTACACTAACAGTAACAAATAGGATCTAAACCAAACACTGAAATAATAAAGAAAATCAAGACATGGCTAAATAAGATTGACTAACAGGATCGCCCTAAAAATAAAAACAAGAATTCGAGCCTAATAGACAGATTCAAACAACAATTAAACGAAAAAATCAGGAATCATAAAATAGGATCAATAAAATAGACAATTAAACATATCAAAACCAACACTAGGGCAAATAAAATCAGAAAAGAAATAAAAAAAATCGAATCAAGCCGGAACTCACTGATTTTGGGATTTGAAACAGCTTGAAATCGAATTTGGTTCTCAAATAATGTTATGTGTTTGTTCTTACCAAGAACAAACACATAACACGATTTTAAAACCACTCTAACACTGTTGACCTTCGAACAGTTTTGATAGAAAACCCTAGATCTAGGATTTGAAACTTTTCAGTTGGATCTTGGGGAAATAGCTTGGGGATTTAAGTAGAGGAGGGTGAGGGGAGGCCTTGGTGTAATTTTGGACTGGTTAGGGTGACGGCGCCGCCATGCATGGTGGTGGCGGCGCCTAGGGTGTAGCATATTTGAGGCGTTCCAGGGATGTTCGAGGAATGCCAATGGTAGATATGGAAAGAGGAGGGAAGGAGGGGTCTATGGTGAAAATTTGGATGCAATTGGAGACCGGCTGCCGTCGTGAGGCAATTTCCGACGGCGGCGTGAGGCAAAGCCAGCGACGGAGATGGGGGGGGCACTGGAGCTACGAGGAAGGGGGACTTGTCTCTAGGTTTCCTCAGAGTTTTCAGACAGTTTTATTTAATTATGAAGATCAATTATGGGCCGTTGGATTATAAAACATAAACGGATGAGATTGATTTGAATCTAAACATCTCAAAACGACGTAGTATTGGCATGATGCTACGTCGTTTAAGTGGTCTGGAGAACTGGGAGATTGGACCGGGTAAAAGGGGAGGGTTTGGGCCATTTTGGCCAGGCTTGGGGTTTGGGCTTGAGTGTTTGAGCAAAAATGCCCCAATTTGGCTGGCCCTTTGCTTCTTTATTTCAAATTCTTTTATTTGTTTTCTTCTTTTCTTTTTGCATTTTATTTATTATATTTTTTTGAATTTTGGACTTTATTAAATACAAAATTAAAAATAGCCAAAACCTGATTTAATTCTAAATGAGACTAGTTAAATTTCCTAAGATTAACTAGATCCTAATTTCAAGAGGAGAAATAAACAAAAGTGAAATTAAAGGCATAAAAATGTAAAAGGATTATTTTGTTATTTTTTCCTTATTTTCAATGATGTTTAATTAATCTAGAATTAAGTCCTAAATACAAGTATGCTATTTTGTAATTTTTTATTTTTATGACACCTAAAAATGCACACAAAAATGCAAGCAAAACAAAAAATCATGCAACTAATTCCTAAAAATTCAAATATTAAAAGAAAATTCTAATTCTAATGAATTCTATAGGAGTAATTTAAGTGTGGCAAAAATCACATGCTCACAGAACCAACTAACTCGGTAAGTCAAAATACAGTTGAAGAACACAAAAGAAGCAGGAAATGGGGGAACAGGGCTATAGCTCTCGAAATGACTGGCCGGGTCGTTACATCCTCCCCCTCTTAAACAAATGTTCGTTTCTCAAAACGGGTTTAGAAATATACCTAGTGTCTAAAATAGGTGTGGATATCTACTCCGCATTTCCCGCTCTGTCTCCCAAGTGTCCTCGTCCACGGGCTGACCTCTCCACTGCACTTTCATTGAAGCTATATCTTTTTATCTCAGCTTTCGAACATATCGCCCCAAAATAGCCACTGGCTCCACATCATAAGTCAAATCACCATCCAACTGAACCGTGCTAAAATCCAAAACATGAGATGGATCGCTGATATACTTCTGAAGCATAGAAACATGAAATACCGGATGCACACTCGATAAGCTGGGCGACAAAGCAAGCTCTTAAGCCTACTCCCCAATCCTCCGAAGCACCTCTAACGACCCAATAAATCGAGGTCTCAACTTGCCCTTCTTTCTAAATCTCATAACACCTTTCGTGGGCGAAAACTTCAGCAAGACCTTCTCCCCAACCATGTAAGACACATCAAGAACCTTTCGGTCCGAATAACTCTTTTGTCTTGACTGCGCCGTGTGAAGCCACTCCTGAATCACTTTCACCTTGTCCAAAGCATCTTGTACTAAGTCTGTACCCAAAGTCCTAGCCTCACCTGGCTCTAACCAACACACTGGAGATCTACACCGCCTCCTATATAAAGCCTCATATGGAGCCATCTGAATACTCGACTGATAATTGTTGTTGTGAGAAAACTCCGTGAGTGATAGAAACTGGCCCCATGAGTCCCCAAAATCAATGACACAAGCGTGTAGCATGTCCTCTAATATCTTAATAGTGCGTTAGGACTGCCCGTCCATTTGAGGGTGAAATGTTGTGCTCAACTCAACCTAAGTGTCCAACTCTCACTGCATGGCCCTCCAAAACTGCAATGTAAATTTGCGTGCCTCTATCTGAAATAAAGGAAACTGGCACCCCATGAAGGCAAACAATCTCTCTGATGTAAATCTCAGCCAACCGCTCTGAAGAATAGGTAGTGCTTATAGGAATGAAGTGCGTGGCCTTGATCAGCCTATCCACAATCACCCAAATAGCATCGAACTTCCTCAATGTCCGTGGGTGCTCAACTACAAAATCCATAGTGATCCGCTCCCACTTCCACTCTGGAATCTCTATCTGCTGAAGCAAGCCACCCGGTCTCTCATGCTCATATTTCACATGCTGATAGTTGAGACACTGAGCTACAAAACCAACTATATCTTTCTTCATTCTCCTCCACCAATAGTGTTGTCTCAATTCCTGATACATCTTCGTGACATCCGGATGGATGGAATACCGCGAGATGTGGGCCTCCTCTAGAATCAACTCCCGAAGCCCATCTACATTGGGCACACATATCCGGCCCTACATCCTTAATACCTCGTCATCACCAATAGTCACATATCTGGCATCATCATGCATAACCTTGTCTTTGAGGACAAGCAAATGAGGATCATCATACTGGCACTCTCTAATACGATCAAACAAAGAAGACCGAGAAACCACACAAGCTAGGACCCCGACTGGGCTTCAAAATATCCAATCTCACAAACCGGTTGGCCAAGGCTTGAACATCAATTGCAAGGAGTCCCTCACCAACAGAAAGGAATGCAAGACTACCAATGCTCACTTTCTTTCTACTCAAGGCATCGGCTACCACATTGGCCTTTACCAAATGGTACAAAATGGTGATATCATAGTCCTTTAGCGGATCCAACCATCTCCGGTGCCTCAAATTGAGATTCTTCTGCTAGAACAAGTGATGGAGGCTACGATGATCAGTAAACACCTCACAAGACACACCATAGAGATAATGCCTCCAAATCTTCAACACATGAACAATGGCAGCCAACTCCAAATCATGAACAAGGTAGTTCTTCTCATGGGGCTTCAACTGGCGCGAAGCATAAGCAATCACTCTACCCTCCTACATCAAAACACCCCCAATACTGATTTGAGAAGCATCACAATATATAGTATAAGAACCGGAAGCTAATGGTAAAACTAACACTGGAGTTGTGGTCAGGGTAGTCTTGAGCTTTTGAAAGCTCGCCTCACACTCATCCGACCACCTGAAAGGATCACTCTTTTGGGTCAATTTGGTCAAGCGTGATGCAATAGAAGAGAAACCCTACATGAACCGATGGTAATTACCCCCCCCCCCCCAAACCAAGAAAGTTATGAATCTTTGTGGCTGAGGACAGTCTGGGCCTCAAATTGAGATTCTTCTGCTAGAACAAGTGATGGAGGCTATGATGATCAGTAAACACCTCACAAGACACACCATAGAGATAATGCCTCCAAATATTCAACGCATGAACAATGGTAGCCAACTCCAAATCATGAACAAGGTAGTTCTTCTTATGGGGCTTCAACTGGCGTGAAGCATAAGCAATCACTCTACCATCCTACATCAAAACACACCCAATACTGATCCGAGAAGCATCAAAATATATAGTATAAGAACCGGAAGCTAATGGTAAAACTAACACTGGAGTTGTGATCAGGGTAGTCTTGAGCATTTGAAAGCTCGCCTCACACTCATCCGACCACCTGAAAGGATCACTCTTTTGGGTCAATTTGGTCAAGCGTGATGCAATACAAGAGAAACCCTGCATGAACCGATGGTAATTACCCCCCCCCTCCAAACCAAGAAAGCTATGAATCTTTGTGGCTGAGGACAGTCTGGGCCAACTCTGGACTGCCTCTATCTTCTTCGGATCTACCTGAATACCCTCATTGGACACCACGTGCCCCAAGAACATAACTGAATTGAGCCAAAACTCACATTTGGAGAACTTAGCATAAAGCTTCTCCTCCCTCAACCGCTGCAATACAACTCTCAAATGCTCAGCGTGCTCCTCCTAGCTACGAGAGTACACTAGGATATCATCAATGAAGACAATATTGAACGAGTCGAGATAAGGCTAAAACACATTATTCATCAAATGCATGGATGCTTCTGGAGCGTTGACCAGCCCAAAAGACATCACGAGAACTCATAATAACCATAACAGATCCTGAAAGTTGTCTTATAAATTTCCGAGTCCCTAATCTTCAAGTGGTGATACCCTAATCTCAAGTCGATCTTGGAGAACACCCTCGCTCCCTAAAGTTGGTCAAATAAATCATCAATACGAGTCAAAGGGTACTTGTTCTTGATTGTGACATAGTTTAATTACAT
Source organism: Nicotiana glauca (assembly GCA_026770625.1). Taxonomy (NCBI): domain Eukaryota; kingdom Viridiplantae; phylum Streptophyta; class Magnoliopsida; order Solanales; family Solanaceae; genus Nicotiana; species Nicotiana glauca. The sequence continues at coordinate 2,572 of MU719358.1, read as the reverse complement.
GCAATGAATGAACATTCTCATAGTGTCATCCTTCTTCTTCACAAATAGAACTGGTGCACCCCAAGGTGACACACTAAGCCAAATAAACCCCTTATCCAGGAGTTCCTAAAGTTGCTCATTCAATTCCTTCAACTCCGCTGGTGTCATACGATACGGTAGAATAGAAGTAAGCTGAGTGTCCGGCACCAAACCAATACCAAAGTCAATATCCCTGTCCGTCGGAATGCCTGACAGGTCTGCAGGAAACACATTCAGAAAATTTCTCACCACCGAAACTGAATCAATAGTAGGAGTGTATGCACTGACATCCCTCACAAAGGCCAAACAAGAAAGACAACCCTTCTCAACAATCCGTTGGTCCTTCAAGAATGAAATCACTCTACTGGGGACATAATACAATGAACATATGTGGCAATCCCGACATAGCCAATGTCACCGTCTTAGTGTGACAGTCCAAAATAGCATGATACGAAGACAACCAATCCATGCTCAATATCACATCAAAATCAACCATACTAAGCAGCAACAGATCAACTCTAGTCTTTAATCCCTCAATAGTCACTACACACGATCGGTATACACCGTCTATGATAATAGTATCGCCCACCAGCGTAGATACATGAACAGATGAAACTAGAGACTCACGGGGCATGTCCATATAATGGGCAAACTTTGATGACACATATGAATAGGTGGAACCAGGGTCAAATAATACAGAAGCATCTCGATGACATACGGAGATAATACTTGTGATCACTGTGTCTAAAGCAATGGCATATAGTCTGGCAGGGAGCGCATAGAAATGCGCCTGACCGCCACCTGATTGGCGTTCCCCTCTAGGGCCCTTTAGCTGACTGAGCTCCACCCCGAGCTGGCTTAGTGGGTGGTGAAGTAACTGGTGCTGAAGTCAAAGTTTGATCCCTCTATTACTGAGTTGTACCTCCCACTAGGCAGGGACACTACCTTCTGATATGACCAAAATTTGCACACTCGTAGCAACTCCCTGGTGCTGCTGGTGGGGACTGAAGGGAGCCCCGAGCACCAAGATAACTAGTAGAAGAACCTAGCATGGATGACCCCTAAGCTGATAGTGGATGAGTCAAACTCTAAGCTAGGATGGCACTAAGAGATGAGTGACCCTGATATGAACTGTGAGAACCATGGCCAGATGATGCACCACGGTGAACTGGGCGAGCCGTCTGGGCATGCCTGAAAGAACGACCTCTGCCGTGGTGGAGCTGACCTCCAGTAGGAACACCACCAAAACTACCTGATCCCCGAGTCCTCTCGGCCTCCCTCTCAGCCCGCTCCCGACGGCGAACAAACTCTATCTCCTGGTCAATGTCAACAACCTCCTTAAAGGTAGCACCGATCACCCTCTCTCTAGTCATAAGCACCTGCAACTGAAATGTGAGGCCATCAACGAACCTCCTGATCCTCTACCTGTCTGTGGGAACCAACCAAACAACATGACGAGCTAGCTCAAAAAGTCTAATCTCATACTATATCAAAGTCATATCGTCCTGACGCAAATACTCAAACTGTCTTTGCAGCTCCTCTCTACGGGATTGCGGCACATACTTCTCCTGGAAGAGAACGTAGAACTGCTTCCATGTAAAGGGCATTTTACCAATCGGCTTATGCCTCTCATAAGCCTACCACCAAGTGAAGGCAGCTCTGGTGAACTAAAATATAGAGAACGAGACCCTACTGGTCTCCAAAATACCCGTTGTACAGAGAATCCTCTGACACTTGTCCAAGAAACCCTGGGCATCCTTGCCCTCTACACCACTAAAAGTCGGAGGTTGGATCCTCCCAAAGATTTTCATTCTATGACGCTCATCTGGCATGATTGGAACTCATAATCCTGAGCAGGCGCAACCGGATGGGATGGTGGTGCCCCCGGTGTCTAAAGTCTCTATACCACCTGCTCTGGTGTACTGGCGGCAGGAGTCTAAGTACCTCCCCCTGGCCTGGGAAGTGGCTGCTATAGTATAAACAAAGACCGTCTGGGCAAGACTGGTGCACATGGTCAGAATCTGAGCTAAGGTCTCCTGAAGACCTAGGATCATGAAGGGCACAACGGGTGCCTGAGCTGGTCCCGCTGGTGCATCCACAACTAGGACCTAGTCCTATACAGGGGAAACTAATGGATCTGCAGGTGCTGCCCTAGTGTCACGACCCTAAACCCGGTCGTGATGGCGCCCAACACAACTGCTAGGCAAGCCCGACCAATTTCACTCTCAACCCGAGCATAAAGCTCAAAACCATTTGTTTGAAAATCATAAAAAAACATGGAAATCAAATATATAACTGATAGATAGAAATAATTCGAAAAATCCACAATACTGAACAACCTCCCAAAGACCTGGGGGTCATGAGTCTAGAGCCTCTACCAGAATAGGATAAATATACTGTAAAACAACATAGTCTGAAGTACGCGAAAAAGTCAAATAACAGAAAAATAGGAGAGAAATCGGGTCCAGCGGACGTCAGGCAGCTACCTCGACAACTCCGTATGAAACTCTGATGAACAGCAGTAAGCTCAGCTAGCTTCTGGAGTACCTGAATC
>MU719357.1:29287-43139 GCA_026770625.1 Nicotiana glauca | reverse complement strand
CCATATAGTCGATTTGATAATATCGTCAACATAATTAGTGTCGAAAATCACCTGTTTGCCCAAAGCATGAATTACCATGTTGATTCTGTGTAACTGTTTTTGTTTGTTACTCGTGTGTATATATAGTCGACTAAGTAATTGTTGTCAATTAAAATTAGTTGAAAACTAAGAAGGCATGATAATAGGCATTTTGGTTCACTCCTGTCTATAATCACCAACCTGTGCCCTGCATCTGTATTTAGTTCATACTGAGCCGGAAGATGCTCAGTTATGATAGCTTCAATGGTTTTGAGTTGATCAGGATTGGCTCCCAATGTGATCAACTCATCCCTTTCAGACTGTTACTCTTTAATTGGAGACCTTACTGCCTTGCATCATTGATTGGACTGTAGGATTGGTTGATAGTTGTATAAATTGGTTGATTAGCAATCAGTGTTAAATGGAAATTTTAAGGGCTTTTTATACTGGTTTAAGAAGCTTAGGCAGGGGCAGTATTTCCCAGGGGTTTAAGGGCAGTTTGGGACTTAATAGGGTCTGTTTAATTAGTTCAAGAAGGCTGTCCAGTTGGCTATTAAAATAACCTTAAGTTTAAATACAATGGGTGTTTCCCATGACAGCATGGGAGTTAATTGAATACTATAATGCACCCATCACTCTTGAATAAAGCAATAGGGGACAAGGGTGGGGAACCAAATAGCTTGCATCAAGAAAGGGTAATAAGGCATGGGAATCTAAGGGGTATGGGCAGAAGGTCTGATGAGTCTCAAGACAGACCTCTAAGGTCTGTTCTTGGCTTATAAATAGGGGGTTTTCCAACTAGAGAAGGGGTTCTTCTTTGGTCCAAAATTTTTTTGGCTGGCTGGCTGTTGGTTTTAATTTAAAAGGGAGTAAAGAGAACAATCTCTTAGATAGTCAGTCTTTTCTTCTTTCATACATTCCTGGGGTTACACATTCAGGGGTTTGGTTTTGAAAGTTAGACCTCAGAAAATCTAGGCTGGATTTTTTAGAGTGAAACAGAGAGAAATATGTTGGATTCCGACACTTGGAATTCAGTCTTCAATAGCGCAAAAGAAAACAGAAATCAGAATGCTGTCTAGGGTAGTTTTGAGTGTGATCTAGGTCTTTCGGGGTATTATTTTGGATTCCTGGTTGCTTTTCAAGCTTCCACTGGATTTCTGTGTGTTATTGTACTGCTGGATTTTTGTTCAATTTAAATCTGTCCCGAGGTTGTCTGCTTTGGGTTTTTTTTTTAAAACTGGTTCCTAGTTCTTCACTGTTGGTCGCTGGTTATCGATTACTGATTGCTGCGTTATTGCTGTTGCTATTTCGCTATATTTGCTACTGCTTGGCTGCTGATCCTCGTCTCCTTTATTTCCAAATATCAGGTACACAATTGGAACTCCCTGTAAAGATGAATTGGAGCATAAAATACCAAATGAAAGGCTGAAGTCCTATGATCTAGTTTAAATCATATTCCGAATTAGTTTGTATGTATATACAGTAGCTAGGTTCATGGGATCATGTAATAACTTTAGTATGAATGACTAAATACTGAAAACGTGGTAGTTTAGTGTGTAAACCCCATTCTTATGCATGTTAATTAAAAGGGGAACTAATGATATAGTATGCCTGTCTCGCTATCTTCAATTAGTTTCATCTTCAGCCCATTCAAAAAATGCAGCAAATCTTCCCGTTAAATCGCTTAGTAGTTCGAGCTAAATTGTTACAACTTGCGTACATATAAATTTCTAAGAACGGACTGCCCTATCGAATCATGTTCAAATTTAACAAGCCACGATCAACACCTAACCATAACAACTCGTAAGCATGTAATTAATTAGGACATTTTTCTTCATCTTTAGAGACAAGAATAAATAGAGAATCATAGTTTCTTTAGATTCGGCCTTAATAAAAGAACGAGACGAGCCTCGTCGCATTAAACAGCTAAATGCGGGGCCCTCGACAATAGCCTATAAATAATTAGACTTGGAAGAACCATTTAGCAAATATCATGGTTTTTCCCAAAGTTAATTAGTGCGTATAAGCTTTAGGCGCGAATAATAAATATTAAACCAGGGCGCACATTTATGTGACCCAAATCTAAATCTCAACGAAATCGGAATGTGTTGAAGGCCACAGGCGTACTGGTGCGGTGTGGTCCGAAATACATTTCCATGACGTTGCAAATTCTCTTAAAAATGATAAATAAATGAAAGTAATTTATTAGTTTTCTAACAATAATGAGACGAGCCTCGCCAAATAACCTACAAATTGCGGGGCCCTCACTAGGAGGTTACTTTAAATACTTAGATTCCAGGATGTGCCGTTTAGCTAATTTTACGGCCTTCTCAAAATAACAATACGCTAATCGCTTTAGGCACGCCTTTAATAAATTATTTTCCTAAACTCGGGTGTACATTTATGTAACCCAAATCCAAATCTCAACGAAGTCGAAATGTGTTAAAAGCCACAGGCATACTGGTGCGATGTCGTCCGAAATACATTTTCGCGGCGTTGCAAGTCTTTATTAAAAATAATAATGATAATACTAAAAGCGTTTAAAAGTTAAAATTGTCACATAAGTTGAAGCAAGCATATAAAAATCAGATAATGTAGCCGAATATAACACTTGAGCGACCGTGCTAGAACCACGGAACTCGGGAATGCCTAACACCTTCTCCCGGGTTAACAGAATTCCTTATCCGGATTTCTGATTCGCGGACTATTAGATAGAGTCAAAACCTTTCCTCGATTCGGGATTCAACCGGTGACTTGGGACACAATAAATCTCCCAAGTGGCAACTCTGAATCTCTTAATAAATCCCGTTTCGATTGTCCTTTAATTGGAAAAAACTCCCTTCCACCACGCCCCTCGCGGGATGTGGTAGCGCCGAAAGGAGGTGTGCCACACCCTTCCTCTTCACCAAGCTATTTTGGTAGCTTCCGTCATGGCGGGGTACCCAATCAATGTGCGAATGTGATGTTAAGGATTATCTCAATTGTCAATGTCGAGCATGACAGAAACTATCCATTCCCCATTACCCTCACTATGTACTTCCGGGACTTGAAGGCAGACAAAAGGCCCTTTGACATCACAGTCAAGACGAAGGCCCCTTTTCCTGGTACAACATGCAGGGAGATGACAACCCCAAGAGCAATAACTTCAAAGGTACAGCTACTGCTCCAACTGGCCAGTTTGAAGAGCCAATTGTGGTAGTGGCTCCTGCTGAACATACCTCCACTTCCACAGATATCCCTCCCGGTCCTTACACATCCACTTCCACTCCTGCTGGTCCATCCATCTCAGCAGGCCTGGAGATCCCATCTTTCTGGGTCCATCCCATTACTGCCCACCGACTGAGACAAACACTTATAAGTATCAACAACTGGATGCAAACTGCCTCATCCAAGTTGTCCACCTTGACCACCACTGTAGAGGCTCAGTCGGTACCTCCAGCCCCATAGGTTCCAAAGTCGATAGAGGATGCTCTCAAGGAGATACTTGACAACCAAAAGAAAATCCTCGACACTCAGGTGGTGCTCACAAAGGCAGTTGACTCAGATAGAAAGGATCTTAAGGAGCTTGCGAGAGAGCACAAGAAATTGAGGAAGACACAGGCCTCCAAGGAATCCATGAAAGAGCTACGAGCAGATGTTGACAAACTGAAGGCAGATCACCTGCCTTTTGACTTATTGCTCCATGACCCAGCACCAGCAGTTTATCCACAACCGGAGCAATTATAGAGGCCTTCCAAGAGGAATTGAATGATTCATAGAGATGACGATGTTGTTATCTAGTTGGCAGACCCACAGGAGACCTCCTCCAGTCAGTGATAGGATGCACCAGCTCCAGAGCTTGTCCAGGTCCAGGCCCAGGTCTTAGCAGAAGATCAGCAGGCCACGTAGAGCCAGTATGAGGTTCTCGAGCATGGAGAGGACCCAGGGACCACACATGAGCCTATGCAGACACACGGGCCATAGGGAGTTTTCTATATCCTTTGCTCTTTTTGGTGCCTTATTTAGACTAGTTGACATTGGGGACAATGCCAACTTTCATTTGAGGGGATAGGCCCTACATTTTGGATGATTGTATATATTTAACATTTTCTATGCTTTCTTGATTTTTCATCTTTGGTCTGTATATAATTCTGATATTTCGTTACATTTATCGCATTTTTATTTCACTTTGGGTATGTATATGAAGTTTTATCACATTGTATAAATTCATCCCATCCATTGTATATTCAAATCCCCTCTTGTATATATTTATTCTATTTTCCTCAAAAAAAAATTTGTTCTTAGCTTCTTACTTGTAATTTCTAGCTTCTTGTTTACAATATTTGCAGTAAGCCTTTGGTTTTCTTAATGCCACAGTTTTTTCCAAAGGTGGAGTGTTGTGTGAACTGGGTGGCTCTTCCCAATGATGGATGGTGTGGCAACCTTCTTAAGGGTTTGAGTCCATTTTTTTTCTTTTTGTTTTTAGTAGTAAATATTTAAGGGTACCTCAAGCAAAGCTTCACTTGGGCCTAGCACATTTGCCTTTCATCTTATGGTAAAAAAAAATTTGTTGTGTTTAGGATGGTGAAAGTCGTGACCTTGAGACTCTTGTGTTGGTTGATAATCATCAAGTGGTGCTTCGGGACCATTGTGAGCTTAAAATCTTATCTAAGGTCGTTGTGGGCCCCCGACTCTGTGTCTTTAGCCATCCCATAGCTTTTGTGGTGAGTAATCGTATTGCAAGTCCACGTCCTGAGCCATTGGTCTAGAACTTGCCCTGAATGTTTCAAATGTTATCTTGAACATTTCCATAACCCATCAACGATAAGATCCCTAATCAACCCCTTTGAGCCTTAGACCTTTTTCCTTCAAAAACCATGATACAAGCCTATACCCGTTCTAAAAGATACCCTCTCTTGGCACCTGGTCTTTCCTTTAGCACATGGCAAAAGTATAAGTTTGGGGGGATAGATGAGGATTGCAACAAAATGGTACAAAGGCACAAAAATGAAGAGAAGGAAAGGCAATAAAAAAGAAAGAAAAATAAAAAGACAAAAAGAAAGTTCAATATGAAAAAGAATAATAAGGGATTCAAAGAAAAGCAAAGAGTGAAAGGTGTCGAAAGTTGAAAAATGAGACAGGGTTTGAAATGCATAAGAAAGAGTGACAGTGTTTCTTTCTAACCCCTTAGAAAGAAGTGAAATGACTCAAAGAGTCAAGTGAATGGATGCCAAATGGATCAAAAGAAGTGCTTAAGGGAAGATGGAACCTACTTAGATCAAAACATTTCCTACCCTGAACCAAAAGCCTTCACAATGTCTCCACAAAATCCCTATATGATCTTGAGTTGAATGAAGCTTACATTAGTGGATACTCACATAAGGGGCAAGCATATGCTATTTAGATCCGGACTTGTGACCTTTTCTTGAGAGAGATGAGTGAATTTCCATTAACCTCATTTTGTGTGCCACTATTCTAAAGGTGAGGTTTGCTTATGGAGAGTTGAGGATGTGTGAGTTTGGGTTCCAAAATGACTAAAGTAAATGAAAGAGTTCTTTGATGTGTTGAGTCAACTCTTAATGCTCTTGTGTCGCACTTAATGTATGGTTTTTCAAAGAGTAAATGTTATTAATGATTCATTTATGTTGAGGGCAATTTTTAGTCCCAATGATGCTAGTTGAGGTTGCTTAAGGATAGCTGAAAATTTCTTAGATTTCCCCTTAAAGGGTGGATCTTATTTTGTTTGCTTGAGGACAAGCAAAAGCTTAAATTTGGGGGAGTTGATAACTAGGGATTGTGACGCATTTTATACGATCTTGCTTATGCTTTAATTAGAAATTCATACAAAATAGTCCCAAATGGATCACAAGTTGTGCTTGATTGTAGGTTTGATCGTCAAAGTGACAAGATGTCAAAGATCATCTCAAAATGAGTGAAACTTGCACAAGTGTCAAAGACAAGACAAGCTCAGGTAAAACAGGCCCAGTGCGGCCGCACACCACTTTGTGCGGTGCGCACTAGGAGATTCAGGGAGGCAAAAATCCAGGCTAAGAGGCAGTGCAACCGCACTAGGTTGTGAGCGTTCCGCACTGAAGGCAATGGGGCCGTACTGAAGGCAATGCGGTCGCACTGCCATTTTGGGTGGTCCGCAGAGCTGAGAATTAGAGGAGTGCCAAGTTAGATCTTTCAAGCCGATGCGGTCCACAGTCCATTCTATGTGGACCGCACTAGAAGCCTCCGCAGCTGCAGTCCATTATGTGCAATCCATGGAGCCCAAGTTCAGAGAGCCAGATTTTCAAGTTCAGAGCCCTAGTGCGGCCGCACACCATTTTGTGCAGTCCGCACTAACCCCGCAGTGGCATTTTTGTCCAGATTTTTTAGGTTACTATAAATAGATTCTTTTTCCATTTTTAGTGTATCAAATATTGTAACTTAGCTGCTACAGTCGTGGGTTCGAGTCTCTTTGCTATTTTAGGCAATTTTAGCTACTTTTAGTCATTGAATTTTAGTGTTTAACTTAGTGCTTAATTAATATGAGTTTATCTTCATCTATTTCTTGTTTTTTCTTCTTCAATTATTAGTAGCTAGACACATTAGCTAGGGTTGTGGCTCAACCCTAGTGTGGGTAATTGATGGGTCTTGTATTTTAGGGCTAATTTAACTACGGGTGTTTGTTATTTGGGCTAATTTCATGGTTAATTTCTTAATTAGTGGTTGCAAACATTAGTTTGTGTTGAGTTGACTTGAGCTCTTCTTGAGAAAGAGAGCCTAAGTCTCCGAAATTGGTCCAACAAGGAATTGGGGCGTACTCAAGAGATTGATAGCCCCAACTAAAGGGTTAAACCTCGAGAGAGTAATACCCGACTTGGACCCTAGTTGCTTGTGCAAATTTGCATACCTAGTTGGTCTTGAGAAAGTCATTTGGGAAAAATCACTTGAACCACCGAGAGGTGTAGAGCGGGTAAATTATTGCAACGGTTATATCATACTCCCCAATCATGCCAAATGTGCCCTAGACTCAAGTACCCGTCAATTGACCACCTAGGCAGAATTCACTACCCTAGTACCTTTTAAACCTATTTGAACAAATCGTAGCATTATAATTCTTAGCATAATTTAGTTCCAATTACCAATTGTAGTTTGATAATAGTAGAAGTAAAGAAAAACCCAAAAATGAATAGAAGTGTAATGAAGGACACATACGCAATCCTAAACTAGATAGATACTCGATTTCAATTCTAGCTCTCTGTGGATATCGATCCCGACCTAAAATCAGTTAAAAGCTGCTTTGACCCTCTATTTCTACTTAATTAGTAGTGCAGAGTAGGTCGAGATCAGTAAGGCTGAGGGCCTGTGTTGTGAGGTTATTATGGGATCGGGCTGCGCGCCGCAGCGGTATAGAGCTGATTTGTAATTATGAGGCCGAGGGCCTGAGTTGTATGCCACAAGGTGGGTTCATATGAGGCTAAGTGCCTATTGATTATGCCACGAGTTGGCTTGATATTGCGCTTGAACCGCAAGGGTCCCCTCCCAGAGTCGGTACACCCAAGTGTGTGCGGGTACCCCGTGTGATATGTGATATAGCCCGAGGGACTGATGTCCTTCCATGTTATTGCTCGGGGGGCTTATTCTATTGATATTGTGCCCAAGGGGTGGATTCTATGTTTTTATCTTTTCTTGTTGTTTTTCATTCACTTTTTAACAGTTAAAAGATGTTTTTAAGAGGTTTTTGCTGGATTGAGGTGTTTTTACAAATATTACCATTTTATTTCATTGTATCGATTTTACTCTGCGTCGGTGTAGCATTTTGCTATGTTTTACGTGTTTTCTTATCGCTCAGCCGTCATTTATTTTTATTACTCGCTGAGTTGGCATACTCACATTACTCCATGCACCATATGTGCAGATTCATGAGCTTCAGGCCCTTCTAGCGAGGGTTGATTTCTTCCAGCAGGCTGTGCGGAGTTCACTAGGTAGCTTCTCGGCATTCACAGCCTAGTGATTCTCCTTCCTATCTTCATTTTCATTAGTACTGGATTTTGTAGTAGATTATGTAGACTCTTCCTACCTTTAGATAGTTGTTTAGATGCTCGTGACTGGTGAAACCCCGATGTCGGGCTGTGTTTATTTCTGAGTTTGTTCTATTACACTTATTTTGGGATTTACCACCTATTAGTGATTTAATTTGAACTATTATAACTGTTAAAATGAATTAGGAGTTGTGTCAGCTGGCCTTGTTTCACAATAGGCGCCATCACGACCAGGTCCAGGTTTTGGGTTGTAGCAGGGATGGTCGGGATTGTTTATTAGAAATAATGTGATGGATTGAGTTGGCATCGCCTTCTTTGATTGAAAATATTCTTACTTGTCCGTGTCCCAGTTATGTTGGTGTTAAATTATTTGATTATCGTTCGTTACTATCCGTGTTTTTCCTTTATGGTCTCCACTATTTATAGTTGAATTTTCCCTTATTATTGATATTACTTTGTCAATTTTATCTTGGTAGTGCATTATCATATCCTGTTCAATTTCTTTGACAAGTAGGTGTCTTGGATGTTCCTCATCGCTACCCTACCGAGGCTAGTCTTGATACTTACTGGGCAGCCGTGGTATGCTCATACTACACTTCTGTACATTTTTTTGTACAGGTCCATGTATTTAATTGGTAGTAGTTGTGTAGATCATTGCGGTGGAGACTTTAAGGTAAACATGTTGCTGCATTCGCAGGCCTCGAAGTCCCCTTCATTTGTATTGTTCCATTTGTTCTAGAATAGTGACGTATTAATTTTGTGTAACTACTCTTAGAAAGGCTTATGACTTATACCACCGGTTTTGGAAATTGTAAGTGTTCAGGTTGTATCATTTGAGGGATTTTACGTCATGACACAATTGCTCAAGCTCCTGGCCATGCAGCTACAGTATATCATACTCCGGGTGCACTACCCGAGGATGAGGCCTAGGCTGTTGCGGAGAGCGGTCCGCAAAAGTTATTGGACAGATGATCTAGGCTACACCCTCCTATCTTGGGGGGAGAACGTCATGAGGATGCCCAGGATTTCATTGATAGGTGCAGGGAAAGACTGCACAACATGAGGATACTAGAGTCTCATGGGGTTGACTTCACTACTTTCCAGCTGGAGGGTAGGGCCCGTAGATGGTGGCAGTCTTATGTTCTTGGCAGGGTAGGTTGTCCTCCCATTACTTGGGGGCAGTTCACATAGCTTTTCCTGGATAGGTGTAAGCACGTGATTTTTGCCCTATATGAGAATTACTCCCAAAAATTCAAAAATAAAAATAGTTTTGGGTTGTGTGTGTGATTTCTGTGGATTTCATGTTGTCTTTCCTTAGCGTCAGCATTTGGTCTGTGTGTGTTTATTTGTTACATTAATCAACAATACAAAAAAATACGTGTTGTAGGTATGTAGGAATCAATTGTGCGTTCGTAAAAAATTTATTAACCATAAAATGGTTAAAAAGAAAATTACAAAAATGCACAGTTTTGTTCCTTGCCATTAGGATTTTATTTAAATGTGTAATTTGTGTTAATGGTTTGAGTGTTAATTAATAGGCGTGTAATTTTATTTCTCTTAATTTGTTTAAAGTGGCTTTAACTTAAGTATGGCTAGTTAAGGAATGGGACAAGGGGCTAAAATTACAAAGAATCCAGCCCAAATTATGTGCCAGCCCAATCTGTCTCACCAAAGCCATCAGAGACGCACCAAACGACGCCGTATTGGCGTCTATATGCAGGTCGTTGATCAAATCTAATAGATGGCCCAGATCAGGTGTCCTTCTAATCCAGACGACGGCGTTTTGATACGCCTGATCTAGATCGTCCGTCCTATCCAATCCAACGATCAAGGTCACCCCGTCTCTACCCGGTCCAGCCCCGACCCATTTCCCCGGACCGACCCAATCCCACAACTTAACCAAACGACACCGTTAGGCACTGAGTAAATGATCCCAGCCGTTGATCTCATCTGATCAAACGGCCAGGATTAAATCCAAACCCCACTATATATTCCTAATCCCCTACCCCGCCCCCTTCCACACCCCCCCAAGCCAAGCCCCCATTCGTCTCTCAAACCTCGTCTCTTTCAGAGACGAGGAACCCTAGCGCCGCCCTCACTCCCCTTCGCCGTAAATCCGACGGCAACAACGTCGATGACCACCATCTTAACACCCTTTGACCACCTAGCCATCCTGAACCCGAATCCCTTATCTGTTTACTTCGAATCAACCTGTTTCATCTCGAATCTTCATTTGAAGATTCGAACAAAACTGGAACTGATTCCAGTCAAGCCCAAACTCGCACCCTAGAACCTTCTGACCTCCCTCATACCCAAACGACCCTTGGTCCGGTTCGAATATAAACATAAAGCGCTAAACTTTTAAATGTCCGTATGAACCCTAAAAATCCGAAAAGGGGGATTCCGTTTGAAGTCGATAGGAGTTTGAGGTCTAACAGAGCTTAATCTAGGTGTTCTCAACTAAGAACACCCCGATTAAGGTGCGTTTGGCCCCAAAATATTCAAGAACGAGTTCGTCCAGAGTCTCTTCGAATTTCTGAGTTTTCTCGAGGTATTTTCTTTTCTTTCTTCTAGCTTTACCTAAGTTTATACTTGTTTGTTAATTGTGTGATTATTTTTACTTTTTTTGATTTTTGCTAAACTTTCTGCTCCCATCTTCAAAGACCTTTTTTTTTTGTTGCTTTGTTTCTGTTTGATTATTCGAGTATATGTGTGATAGGATATATATTCGAGTCGATTAACATCGTCAAATAATTAGTTGTGTATGTTTGTCGTGATTCTGCCTGAAAATTGTGAATCATTGATTCATAGGGCGATTTTGTTATCAATTATGTGCGTTATAATCGATTAAACGAACGTCGTCGATTAGTCACATAGGTCTGTTTGTTAGAACATTGGACAGTAATTAACACTGTCATTTGGTCCAGAGTCATTGCTGGATCTTGAAATTTGATTTGTTTATGGCTAAGCTTAGGGGTCTGAATTGGTTATAGCTGAGTTGAATTTAGCTACAATTTAGATAAAGATTTCAGAGTAATGGGAAGTCAGGGAATAATGTTTAAAATGGTACACTGCACTTGAAAATAGGTAAGTGGAACCTGCTGAACAGCAGGTGTTCCACCAGTTGATGCCTTCAGGGATTATTTAATAGCTAAAACCATACCAAACATGACTGTTCTGCACTTCAGCAGTATTTAAAATAATAGAAATAATTGAAAAGAATTCTGCCGCATCAGGCCGAAGCAAAAGGCAAGTTCGCCCCAAATTGGCAAAGACCATTTATTGTGACTAGAGTATTATCCAATGGCGCTCTATGTCTGACGGATATTGAGTGAAAATGCACCGATATGGCTATCAATTCGGACGCCGTCAAGAGATATTATGTGTGAGTCTTCGATATAGTTGTTGTTGGTTTGTTTCGTTTGTTTGTATTTGGCATTTGTTGGAGAATGAAATGACAGAGGCAATTTCTTCTAATACCCAAACACTTTAACCTTTGTTCTCCCCTTTCAACCTTAATTATTCTTTCGTATGCCCTCTTTTGGAATCATTAATGAATATATATAATAAAACAGAAAGGAAACAAAGAAAAGTCACAAAATCAGTGAACTACGTTCGACCTGATTCCTCAAAGAGGATACGTAGGCGCCTCACGGCTCGGTCATAAGGTAACAAAAGTCAAAGATTCCCCAAGCAATAAAACTGGGGCAGAAGTTATGTTTCGTTTGGAAAAAACATGATTCCAAAAGTTGTAATGAGCTACCCGTTGAGGTTGCATCCCCTTCTCTAGCCTCGCACACAAAAACCATATTAATATCCAAAAAAGACCTCTCGATCAGTATCTAAGAAATGCCAAGTCATGCAAAGGAAAGCTGAGAATAACACCCTGAGCCCCGACTAAATAAGGATCACAAGCTGAAGGAATTGATAGCCGGGGAAACCCCAGTAGAGGGAGTTTTGTTGATAACACCCCAGTCCCCGGCAGAGAAAGAAACAAAAACGAGAGAGTCTTAATGGTGAAAACCTTCATAGGCACCTTAAGGCGAAGAAAGCTGAGAGAAATGAAACGAGAGAGTCTTACGGTGAAAACCTTCACAGGCAACCTAAGGCGACGGGAGTTTGAGAGAAACGAGAGAATCTCATTGGTGAAAATCCCTTGAAGGGCACTGTGAGATGACAAGGGGGGATGATTGTAAAGTGTCGGCATTCGACAAGGTTGGGACATTTGTTTACATCTAGCTAAGACAAGGCCATCAGAAAACTGATTGATACAAATAGACTGGGTTGATTAATCTCAAATGCATGACAGGACCATTGGATCGGTTATACCATTCAGATAAGTTTTCCCATTCATTGGTTCAGATAAGTTTTCCTTTTATCTTTTTCAGTCAGCATCTTTTTGTTTCTTTTTTTCTTCTTTAAAGACTTTTTGTTCAATTTATTTTGAGAAAGGACTTTCCAAAGTTTGCTACCAAGTCGCCAAAGCGATGCAAAGTAAAGGTGAATAGACACATAACAAGGCAATAAGTCAAAAAGACGTTTTGCTGTAGGACCGGAACGACGTGTTGGGTTGAAGGTCCAAGGGAATTACGGAGTAGGACGGAGAACAATAGTAGAAAAAAATCATCATCGGGAAAACAGCTTCCCAGGCAGGCCGTCAAACGAGGGGGTCGTACTACACCGAGGCGAGAAGGGAAAAGGGAGATGAGGAATCATTCGCAACAAGAACATCATCCCCAGCCGATAACAACGCTTCCCAAAAGTTCAGGGAACGCACAGCGACTGAAAGAGAACGGGAAAACCACCCCCAGCCAGAGTGGCATAACCACCCGCCGCATTTTAAAACTAACAAATTTTTCTTTGATTTGAAGCAGGGAAAAAAGGATTTATGGGCGATGGAAAGACACGCCATGAAGAAGATCACCAAACTGGGGCAGAAAATTTTCTCTCATTAAGAAAAATTTTCTTGAACCAAACGCCCACTTAAGGCAGATGGAAGATAAACACAAGGTCACGAAGGAAATGGAATTCCCGGCAGTCCAAGGAAGCAGTTTTGAAGGGAAGGAAACAACAAGCTTTGATAAAGGAAGTCGCACCCCCAGCAAACAGAACAAAATCATGACACCCGCAAAGGCAAGAGGCCAATGTCATCCCAGGCAATGTTCGGAAGAATGAAATACCAATTTTGAAAGGATGAAAATTCCCCGGCAGTATTGTATCCGACGGTTTTCAAAAGAGCAGAGCGCAAGTTTTGAAGGAAATGCAGAAAAGGAAAGAAGGAAAAGGATTCCCCGACAGTGTAATCCCCAGCTGATAACATTTCGATCCCCAGCGGTCTCAAGAGAAATTGGCAGTTTTGAAGGAAGCAGAAAAGGAGGGAATAAATGAGATCTACCCAGCAGTGTTATCCCCGACAGGTAAGTAAATAATTCTAATATTATCCCCAGCAGAAAAGGGGAAACAACTCGAATTTTGAGGAAGGAAGTTCCGAAGCGAGGTAATTCAGAAGGAAGGATGGTTTGGGAGGCAATGCAGAAGGAAGGAAGTGGGTCAGGAAGCAAATGAAGACGACGGTAATAGAGGGAAGTTTTCAAATCATTGTGGAAGTCAGGTGCCCGCCTGAAGAATGGAATGGCGATTTATTTTGGAGTTTGGTGATGAAGTCAGGTGCCCGCCTGAAGAATGGAATGGCAATTTGTTTTGGAGTTTGGTGATGAAGTCAGTTGCCCGCCTGAAGAACAGAAAGGCGTTATCTTTTAAGTGGAAGTTTTCGAGTCGTGGTGATGAAGTCAGGTGCCCGCCTGAAGAATGGAATGGCGATTTGT
>MU719352.1:5027-15802 GCA_026770625.1 Nicotiana glauca | reverse complement strand
CACCGTTAGCATAATTAGGTGGCGACTCTCTTAAAATTAACTAAATCTCATAATTGCTAATATATTATACTCTAATTTGACCTGTGTTAAAATGGGGTATAACAATGACTACCTCAAAAATCACAGCGAGAACGGTGTGGCTATTCTAGTGGTTGGCGCGCCATCGCAGAACCCTAATAACACACCTGGACCGATTCAAGCGGACGCAGGTTCGCAAGACGCGCAACAAGTCGACGAAACCTCACACACCGATGGAAGCATACAACATGGCGACCAACAGAAAGCCCAAAAGTCCCCGGCTCGGGAACTATAGGAAGTTAGTCTTCACGATATTTTTGAAATGTTGCAGGTGCAACAGTTAGCTATCGCTCAGCTGCAAAGCCACCCGAAGAATCCCAACACAGTAGCGCCGGAAACTACTCCCCCAACCGAACAGATACCGGAGAGGTCAAGCAACAACGGATCAGTAGCCGATCCTGCCATCATGAAAATGCTGGAGCACCTCACCAAAAGGACCAAATCAGGCGAGAAAATGATAGCAGCCAACGATAAGAAGGTCGAAACCTATAACTTTAGAGTCGACCAAATCCTGGGCGCGCCCCGGTCCTGAAGGGTGTATATTCGAGAAAGTTCGTGCAACGGTCGTTCCTAGAGGAAGCGGCTCCGAAACCCATTCCAAAAAAGTTCAGAATGCTAGAACTACCAAAGTACAACGGAACCTCGGATCACAACAAACACGTCACTACCTATACATGCGCGGTGAAAGGGAACAACATAAAAGATGATGAGATCGAGTCCGTATCTTGAGTTTGGAGAAATTCTCTCGAAGGGGTCCATAATGTGGTGCCACAACCTAGCTCCCAACTCCATAGATTCGCTCTCTATGCTAGCAAACACCTTCGTAAGGGCACATGCCGGTGCCATCAAGGTAGCAACATGGAAGTCCGACGTATTCAAGATTAAGCTGAGGGATAGCGAAATGTTACGAGAATTCGTGTCTTATTTCCAGATAGAAAGAATGGAACTACCCCTGCTCTTCGATTACTGGGTAGTGCATGCCTTCACTCAAGGCCTAACTGAACAAAGCTCGGTGGCCTCAAGGCAGAGAAAGAGAATTTGATCGAGTACCCCGTCGTTACCTGGCCGAACGTCCACAATCGATACCAATCAAAGATCAGGGTCGAGGGTGACCAGCTAGGATCCCTTTCGGGCTCAGTATACCCGAGCAGACTCTTAGCGAATGAGTCAAGTTCAAATAAAGAGAGGTACCAGTCGTACCCCGATAATAGGAGGAACGCTCCAAAATGCAATGCGCCTCGCAACAATCGATTGGTGAACAAAGGACAGAACCCACAGGGACCCCTCAATAGAGGTGGCTTCGATGGGGACACGGGGCCAATGGGGGCATCTCGCCTATCAGAGAACAAATTCAACGTTGATGTATTGGACATCGTGTTCGCCATTAGCAAATCTAGGGACACCAGATGGCCCAGACCTATTCAGTCGAATCCCTCTCAGAGGAATCACAGCTTGGTATGTGAACTGTATAAGACGCACGGCCACGAGACAAAAAATGGCCCCCAGCTCTGAAGGAAAAAAGCCAAGCCACTCAACAAAGGTCACCGCCGAGAACTTTCGAGCAACCGGATTCAAGTTCAATCCCGTGTAGGGAAGGCGTCCAAGAAGAACGAAGAAAATGGGCCACGACGTATTACCACGATACTGGAGGAGCGGCAACACTCTCCAACAACTCATAAAAAAGAGAGTAAAAATGCTCGTCACCAGAGAAAAGCAGATCCAGGGATATATTTTCGAGGACGCCTTCACATTCAGCAAGGAGGACACCGAGACCTTGTCTCGGCCTCATACCGACGCACTGGTAACCTTCTTCCTCATTCGATCCCTTTCAAATAAAACACGTGCTCATGAATTCAGGTGGCTCGATCAACGCTGTGGAGCGGAGGATGATAGGGCGGCTCGAACCGCCGAGTCAAATCACGCCCGTTTCTCGAATTTTTGGCGGATTCCAAACAGAGATCGCAATGACAAAGAGGTAGGCCATTCTATCAATTCAACATGGATGCCTTATTCAGACAACCGCGTACGCACCGCGTGAAGGCAGTCTCATCCCCCCTTTCGCTAAAAGGATGAAATTCCAAGAAAGGGACGAAATTAAAACCGTAGGCGTAAAGCAACATGCGGCAAGGGGAAAGTTCACATCACATAACGTATCGCCGGCACCAATATCTCCACTCTCGAAAGATTCAAAGGGTAAGCAAACCACGTCTTCGGACAAGCCCACTAGTGGAGGGTTGTACTAGAGTCTTGGCTCCAAAACAGCATGGACATATCGGACCTCGGAACATTGCCCGCGCATCCCGCGGTAAGGTAAAACTACCTCCCTCCTTTGTTATTTTACACTAGCCTATATGCAGACACCCGGCCAGGGCGTTCGGAAGTGTTAACTCTACCCTATGATCCCAAGGCCTTAACGGCACAAATCGCACTCTTTCCCCTCGGCCGGACTTCCGCCCTAAAGAGGGTCTCGTCAACAAGGTTCTCAGCTGAGCAACATGCCTCCTAAGGAGGATCCGACAAGATCGAAGGGCTTCTTTTGCGATCAACCCCAAACAATGGAGGGAAACCCCCTTGAAGGCGTCGTCCGCTCGGAAGGGTAGGGGAACGACAGACTAAGTTCCAATAGGAAATCATGTACCGGGCCAAACGGTTAAAGGATCCGTGCTTGCACGGGCTGAGATCACAGCAACTAAACAACATGTATTTACGCCAAGCAATCAAAAAACAATGTTCAGCGTCTCGTACTCCAAAAAAGAAAATTTTGGCATGCTCACGGCAGGGATTCCCAACTCCCCCCCAAATCGAGTACGTCCCAAAATACTCGGAGACTTAACGTCAACAATTTGGCATTTGCACGAACTCAGGGTCGGAACTCCGTGCTCATAAGGCACCAATGAGGCAATTCTGAGCTCACGAGTAATGGCCTTCGAGCCTAAGTAAACTCGATGACATGGAGACTGTCGTCAATTGCCATTTACTAGAGAACCCGAGGCTGTAAGACCCCGAGCGGGTAGACTTGATCTAGCCAGATCTATTTTTAGATAGCAACAAAGACTGTAAGACCTCAACGGCATGAGCAAACTGTAAGACCTCAACAGGCATGAAAAAACTGTGAGACCTCAACAGGCATGAAAAATTATAAGACCTCAACATACATGAAAGTTTAGTAAGACCTTACTGCATGCATAAAACTCAATCCTGAAGTTTAGGCTATATATCGCAATTGTAAGACTCCCCAAATGGCATACCCTCGATATAGACACTTAAACTATGACTTGATCACAAATGGATCCAGCGAAACACATATGGCTAAGGTCAAAATGGATGCTCCAGCCAAATTAACGCGACTCGGGGACGCCCGACTTGTCGCTAACAAAATCATAGGCCATTAATTCGAATCTACTTCAAAAATAACCGGTTAAAACAGGCTACCCTCAATAGGCAAATGAGCTTCGACCATGTCAGATCCAAATCACAATGCTTTGAGCTACTCAGCCTATGAGCTAAATATTCCAAGGTTTTCGAAAATTACCGCTAACGACTTGAAATCAAGGTTCTTCCCGAACCGATGACGGGTCAGACCAAATCATTTCAAAAAAACCTTAACGAGAGGAAAATAAATCCTACATATGCATAAGGGCAAAAGCGTTAGAGCCATAGTCCCCATCCTAATGAGCCTCAGGGCCACACAATAAAAGGTCGCAATGACCAAAAGCGTATGAGCCACTATCGTGAGCTAAAAATTTGAAAACTTGTGGATTAAAATGAGCTCGAGTCATAACTCAATTCGGAGATCGGATCCAAAATAGTTAACTATACATGCCTAAGGGAACAGTGTAAGAGCCATCGTTGCCAGCTTTACGAGCCTCAAGGTCGCATACTTAAAAGGTCGCTTCGACCCAAGGTGTAAGAGCCGTTCTCGCCAGACCACGAAAACACCAAACTTGAAGGTCAATTGAGATCGAGTCGCAATTCGACTCGGAGACTGAGCTCGAGACATTCAAGCAAAAGCGTAAGGGCTTCCACGCCAGCTTGCACTAAAGGCCGCGTCAACCAAATGAGTAAGTGCCCCGGGCAAGCCTGATGAGTCCTAGAACCAGCCCGCATGGTCAAAAGCAAAGCAGAAAGGGATACATAAGAGATGAAAGCTCCAGGTTTTCTTTTATTCATATATGCAAAGGTGTGTTCTCCATATACAAACATGTTCTGCGAAATCTATGCTTCGCTTTAGAGGGCTACAACCTATTAGTCTTGTCTTCACTCTCCACGACATCAACAAGAAGTGACTGAGCATTACGCTCGCCCGCCCTCACTCGAGCCATCTCTTCTTAGAGTACAAAACCCCTAGCATCGACCTCTTTAAGTACCTCTCTTCTGGATCTGCAACGAACATATTCCTCGATCCATTTTTCATGATCGAGGGCCCTCTTCAACTCGTCTTGGGCATCAGTTGCATCCTTCAAATGAATTGCCATTTCCTGATCATCCTTAGTCCAACTCTATGTTGCTTCAACCTGAGCATCGACGATTTCAACCCTGACCTTCGAGAGTTCAGACTCGAGCTTTGCGATCATATCCGCTTAAACCAAAGAATTGTCACCATCCAAGTAGAGTTGGGCCTCAAAGGTGGGAACTTTTGCCAAGGCATACCTCTCCTCTGAAGCTTTAGCCTTCACCTGAGCCCTTAGTTCACCACAAGCTTTCCTAGCTAGGTTGGCTTCGCCCCTAAGGTATTTTAGAGCTTGTATATTTCTTTGCAACTAAGATAGGCAAAAACATTAATCTTAAGGGTTAAAAAAAGCGAAAAGTGCACTACGAGCGATTACCTACTCCATCAAATAGCTCTAGTAATTCGAGCTCCGGTACGCCTCATATCGCCAGTGCATCAACTCAACCTCCATCTCCTCGTTGAGGAGCCTAAGGGACTTACCCTCATCCAGAGCTTTCTGAAGCCTAGACCCAAGACAGAGCAGCTCAGACCTGAGCCTATCAAAGGCATGCAAAAGAAAAACTCGATAACAAGGGAAGACGAGAGATGCAAAAGGCTATGCCAAAACTCACTGCGAAGTGAAGCTGGTGGACTTCCTCGAAGACCGAACACACTCCTGGTTGTCCAGCCCCTTCGGCCCTAGAAGAACCAACCTCGGTCGAGGCATAATCATTCGAAGGAACCACCGCTCCAGAACCAAAGACTTCAAGAATAGTAGGCTTGGGTGATGTTTTCTCCTTATAGACACGAACTCGTTTAGACTCACCAAAAGCTCCATCTCACTGCGAGTGCATATCTCGCTTATCGCCATCGTCCCTTGGCTCGAAAGCCAACAACTCCTTCCCCCTCTCCGGAGAAGCACAGCCTCGCCCCTGTAGATCTTTCGATACCTACGACGGCAAATCCGATACAAAAGAAAGAGGAAAATGTCATCTCAAATATGTGAAGATCAAGGTAAAAGCAGTGTACATGCATACCTTGGTATTTCACTTCCCATACGCCCGGGACACAGATCCCTACCAACGCTCGTCGAAAGTTTAATGGGCCGCCAACCTCTGGACCCATCCAGGCAAATCAGGAACTTTGCCTGGCGCCCATAAAGTTGCTACAGGAAAGGAGGAAACATAATTTCTAAACTGGTTTCTACTATAAGAGAATCTAAGAAAGCACGAGACACTCTACTCACGCATATAATTTTATCCCTCGGGAAATGGCATGAGCTCCACGGGGATAATGTGAGTCGTCCAGACCCAGACGAATCGACTGACCCACTCTTGATCCCCATCTTCCTCATCATCAACAACAAAGGGCATGAGCGAACGACACTGCAGGGTTAGCAAGCCTCTATGATGAAATGACTGGTACAGCCTGACAAGGTGGCTAAGCATGAATTCAAGCACATCCTTCTCTGTAAAGAATCTCATCATCAGCACTATTCATCAAAACAATGGATGTATCTGCACCAAAGTAACTCGATACTTCAGGCAGAAGCCAAGCATGACCCTATCAAGGGGGCCTAGTGCGAAAGGGTATAAGTACACATTCAGGAATCCATTAGTAGGGTCTGTAATACTCTCAACCGGGGAAAGTGCATCAAAGGCTACCCCCTCGCCACATCTGCAGTATCTCCTCACCATCTCCAGATGTTCCTCTCTTATCGAAGACATAGTCTTCAGAGCAAACTCCCACATATCCTAAGCACTGGGAGTGGAACTCTCCCCTCCCTACCGGGTCGGCCTTGAAGTAGCAGTCATGGCTATGGTAGAATTGGCAGACTGATGCAGGGACCTACACCAACATTTTTGTGCTTAAGGTAATGAAGGACTCGATGCCAATGTAGAAATATAGCTATCTAAAATAATAGGATATTCCAAATAAGCAAGAGCCACCACACGTATATGTGGGAAATATTAACGATTCGCCTATCCAGGATAAGCCCCGATAGGCCAACGGCCTCGGTACAGATCCCGGGGTGGTACCCGACCCCATAGACCTCCATCGATAAAAAATTAGGCTTAAAGGAGCCAACAACATCATATGCAGTCCCAGGGTGGTACCCGACCTCGAGGACCTCCATAAAAAAGAAATCAATCTTGGGAAAGCCTTTAGTGCCATCATAGAGCTCGAGGCGATACCTGATCTCATGGTTTTCCTCTCTAAAAAGAAGAAGCACTTCGAGCTTCACCCATGAGGGCTCAAGGTATCGCCTAAATATAGGCAACACCTCAATGGAAGTCTATCCACTGTGCCTAAAAAACTATCTACATCAAGTTCAAAATAAACCCCCAGGTACCCAAAGTTGACCTTCACTCAGGATACCGCTCTCAAAAACTTCAAAACTCGGTGTACTATTTGTATGATACTCGAAGAGCCCGATGGCACGAAACCATCGAACCAATTCAGGCTTGGTCCGAGGTATGACAATGGGCTTGGAAAAGAGCCATGTCAATTGGCAGAAGATCGGAAAGAATGCTTGCACCCGAGCTAGATATCAGCTGTCAATAACAAAGGGAAACATTCAAAAGCCTCGAACCGCACAAGAACATACAATAACAGGGAAAGTATCAAAGACATGAATCAAGAATGTATCTCTATATTCATGAATATTCGTGTACAACGGCCCCCGAGGGGCCCTCTCATATAATTACAAAAGCCTACAGAGGATCTTTACACAAAAACAAAGAAGCAGAAGGATATACTTATGATGAAAACCTAAGAACCCTATCAATCATCGGAGGTTTATCTCCGGTAGCAGCATCTCTAAGCAATGCCTCCTTGAGCTCGCATCATCGAAGGCAACTCCCTTGAGCGCCACTTCTTCTAGGCTCCCAGCTCGATCCCGCAAAATAATCTCGTCGAGATACAATATAAAGAAAAAGGAAAGGAAAGGGATGTAGAGGAGGCAGAGAAAAGAGACATAGACCACAGAAGCCAAAGGTTAAAGGTTCGGCAGGCCCCAGCCTCAATGACCGGCGGTTCCATTTTATCCCTTTTGAAACGAAAGCCCAAGGGATGAAGTGCCACACCAGGACAGGGTAGGAGAGTGAGTAGCGGTGCATAATCCGAATAACTATCTACAAAAGAGGAGAATCGATTCCCCATCTGTCGCCATCTCAGGCCAATGGGGATAGTGGCAGTAGACGCAACAATAACTGCAGCAGCAACAAAACAACATAATCAAGCTCAGGAAAAGGGCCATAATGTGACCAATCAAAATGATGCCAAACGACCTTCAGGTCGTAGACTCCGAACATGGCAATCAACAATAGAGAAAGATGATAAGGAGAAATGGGTGAACGAGCAGATGAAGGTACTCAGATATAAAAAAAACGACAGAGCACCACTATTTATAGGAGATAATTACGCGGTCGGCAAAGCCTTTGGAAGGTTGACCGGAGGACGTAGTTACTGCGCTCCTGAAGAATCAAATTGACGGCGGTACTTGCACCTTGAGAACAGGAATTGATAGTTCATTGAATGATGTTAAAAATATAAGTCCATGGGACATCCCGATTGTCGCATAAACTCACACCATAGGTTGCATCATCGGTATGACGTCGTGTGAGAAGATCGAGGGGTCAGGTGTTAAAATCATTTCCCATTGCTTCGTTTTGGGAAACGCAGAGACTATCTATATGCGGCAAAATCAGAGGGCCTAATTTCATGCTATCAAGTCACTTCGGAAGAATATCTCTAGACCCCGAGGATGTGGAGTTGCGACCGAGTCCCCGCCCTCGGGGCTCATCAAGGCCCGACTCAAAAAAGATGAAGATCGAGTCTAGAGCAAAAAGGGGAATTCCCAAGGAATGCGGCTAAGTCTGACAAAGAACGCCTACCCAAAGCCTATGTCGAGGCGTCACGTCTAGCCATCCTATCTGCATGCTTTTAGAATTAATATATGTTGTACTATAACCAGATTCCGCTTCTATATAAAGAGAATCCACACTACTTTGTAAGGGGTTGCAATGACACCAACCATTCTATACAAGAGCACTCTATCTCCCTCTTTTCTCTCTAACTTATTTTCTCGAGGCTACCATTTCCGTTTATTGCTTTCATACTTGTTCTTTATTTATTGTTTGATATTGGCCATAAAGAGCCTCATTTAATTATATCTTAAATGTTATCCCATTCCCAACTATCCTCGATAGCTCGAGATCGAGCTGGATATCGACCTTGAGGACTTTTGTCGATCGGCCCGAAGCCCGGGCAGCAAGCCCCTCGGTTTGATTACTGCTCCGTTTTAGCTTGCATCTCATTGTTAAACTTCATACTCCTAGCATCAACTGCTCTAACAACTAGCATAAAACTAGATCACATATTTGTAGAGTCCCATTTACAAATTTAATTATTGTTACCATTTTCACGATAAACAAACCTCACTATGGTCCAAAAGCTGCAGCACCGGGATCTACGCACAGTGCAGAGTGTAGTATCAGCACAACCGACCCCATATACTTGTAAGTGCCTAGCCTAACCTTGACGAAGTGGTGACGAGGCTAGGACCAGACTACCAAATAAACATGTGCGCTTAAATCATATACAGCGAAAAACTAAAGGCAGAAATTTACAGTTAAAGATATGAGGGGGAATAATGCTACGGGGAATATCAGGTTGTAACGACCCGTCCGATTATTTTGAGAAAATTGTGTCTGGTTCGGTATTTTAAGGTCGAGATCAGGTTCACATTATGTATATTGACTTGTGTACAGGGTTGGATTCAGTTTACGGATGTATCATAGTCGAATTGGAAAGAAGGAATATAGTTCTGGAAGCTTAAGCTGATAGAACTTGACCGGAATTTGACTTTTGAGTAAATGGCTCTGAAATGAGTTTTGGATGATGTCATTATCTTTGTATGGTGATTTTTGACTTGGGCGTGTGTTCAAATTTTGATCTGGAGGCTCGTAGGTTAATTTGAGGCGTTTCAGTAAAAGTAAGAAAAGTTGAAGTTTGGAAAATGGAGAGGTTTGACCCATAGTTGACTTTTGTGTTATCGAGGTTGGAATGTGATTAAGAAAGTTGGAACATCTCCGTTGTCTTATTTGGGACTTACCTGCAAAATTTGGTGTCATTTGGAGTTGATTGGATGTGGTTCTGATGCTTGGTTGCAATTCTAAAGGTTCTTGCAGCTCATAGTGAGTTTCATGCATTTGGGCATCTGATTCATGGTTTTAGCATGGTTGCACGTGATTTGAAAGTGGTCTAAGTTTGTATGATGTTATGGGATTCGTTGGAACATTTGGTTGAGGTTCCGGGGGCCTCAGATGAGTTTCGGGTGAGTTTTGAGCGAGTCCGGACATTCCGGAATGTAGAAAATAGTTCTGATGCTTAAATCTATGCTGGGGTCAGAAGTCTTACCGCTGATGTGGATGTTTTTCCACTAAGGCTACGGTATTACCGCTGTGGCAGAAAATGGTCCGCGGTCCGCGGTGAGAAGAATCTGCAGGTTCACTTGTGTGACTTCGGAAGCCTATATCTTTTGATCCACAAGGAATTTGGAGATGATTCAAAAATAAAAGTTGTAGCCCTTTGTGTCTAGTTTTCAGAAATCTAAAAAGTACAATTTGGAATTATGAAGAGAAACTTATGGCCAAAATACTAAATCATGTAACTGCAGTTAACATTTTAGGATATTATTTCATATGTTTACCTAGAGAGCTCGGATCTTGGCGATTTTTTGAAGGTTTTTCAAGGAAGTTCATTGGGGTTAGTGATTCTAACTCGGATTTGGCTATAATACATTAATCTATCATTGAATTTATCATTTGATTCGTGATTTGGGATAAAATTGGGGAAAATTTGTGAAATCTTTCAAAAATGTAAAATGATGATTTGAAGAACCAAATGGTACCAGAATTGGATAATTTTTATATGGGTGAACTCGTATCAGAATGGGTATTTGCTGTTTGTAAATCTTGTTTGGTTCCGAGGTACGGGCCTGGGGAGTTAACTTTTGTCGACTTTTTACAAATTGTATAAGAATCATAGTTTTGTTAATTGGAATTATTTTTTTCTTCCATTGTTAGATATATTTGTAAACACGTGATTTTTGACCCTCCCCGAGAATTTTCACATTTTTAGCATAAATATTTAATTTAGGCTTAATATAGCTATTTTAGCTAGTTTTGACCATTTTACTTTATTTTCATCAAAAAAACGAAAATTACAAAAAATGATATATAAATTTTAGTTTATGTATTTTCAT
>MU719351.1:37471-54326 GCA_026770625.1 Nicotiana glauca | reverse complement strand
CATTTCATTTCAATTGGATGTACCACATGGAAGCAAGCTAAAATTGTGTACCTGGAGTTTGCACAAAGAAAAATAAGTAAGGAGCAATAAGAAGCAGCAGCGATTGCAAAACAGGAAGAAACAGACTCAGCTATGCCCAGATTCAACCGTCAAAGCAACAAAATCAGCTCCCATAAACTTAATATAACTGTAAACCCAACCACAAAGCTTGAACCAAAATTTAAAAAAAAAAATCCTAACTCTAATCCATTTCCACCATCAGATGAATCACAATTGTTTCAGGACTTGAATGAATTGAAAATTACTGAAGAAATCTAATGAAACAGTAAAATGTGGAGCTATTTCGATTTCTGTATTCTTTTTTATCTCCCTCCAACCTTTTTTGAAAGGCAAGAATGATATGCTTTTATAGGCCAAGCCATAGGGCAGCCCTCAAAATCAATTATTCACCCTTTACCCCTTTTTGAATTCCTGTTTTAGCTTAGGGGTCCCTAGATTTTTGACTTGGTGCCCAAGTTATAACTACCCAAATTCTGAAATTGAAATTAGAACCCCATACTAGAAGTTTCTAGGGGTTTCTCTTTTGCTACTGCAAGATTCCCTAAGACAAATACCTAAACTACCCTCAGATGTCCCTGAAATTACTGTTCCTCTTTAGTTAACTTAACTACAAATTTTAACCCTGCTATTTTACTACAGTTAATCCTAGTGCCATCTAGAATCAACTATAATCAATTGTACCAACTAAACGAGCAGACTTTGAACCAATCAGATTAATCTTTCAAACCAAGTAATTACTTACGGAGTCCAACTTCAATTAAACAAATTAACTAAAGGACCAACATATAACTAGAGAAATCAAGACATGCACATTCGACCAATTATTTGGCATAATATCATCAATACTACCTATATGAATTATTATCTATAAATGACATTAAAAGATAATCGATAACAAACAAATTTTACTAATTTTATCTAAACTAACAGTGAATTAGAACTGTTAAAATTATTGCTAAAAATTTAACTCAACAGTGTGGCTAAATATCATCAGAACCAACAAGATTTCACGATTGACCAATTCAGGAGAGATGAAGAAGAAGAAATTACACAAAAATGAACTAGAAAACTTACTGCTACAATGGAGGAATTCCAAACGACGGATTTGAATAAACCTTTCGAGATTCTTGACACGTAACATCCCAAACCATGTGTTTTCATAAGAACTCACGTGGTTGGGGATGTTACAGTCAAGAAATCATGAAGATTGAAGCATGGAATTAAGGCCAGAAAATTTTGAAATTGATATTCGAGTAGTTCTGGCTACATTCGAGCCAAGAAACTACCAGATTAGTGTAGAGGGGGCCAAGGCGGTTCTGTGGTGTAAAAATGGGTTCATTTGGCATACCTTGTGTTCGCCGGAGTAGGGTTCCGGCGACACAAAAATGGATATTCGAAGGTCTGGAGACTGATTCGAGGAAAAATGTTTATGGGAGTGACGAGAGGAGATTCAGGGCTTTCTAGGGTGTAATTTTGGGAGGCAACGGAGGTGATGGTGTTCACCGGCGACGACCTTGCCGGCGAACTATAGATACGAGGAAGGAGACTCTGTGTCTCTAACGTTTGGCTAAGCTTCAGACATTTTTAACTATATCTAATGATAGTTTGAGGACCGTTGGATCAAAGTGTATGGACGGTTGCGATTGGATCAAATAACCCCACACGACGTCGTTTCAAGCTATATTGGCTGGTCTGATATTATATAAATGGAACGACGTCGTTTTAACTTATGGATGGTTCAATCCTGCCCGTTAGATCAAACAAATGAATGGTCCAGATCTAACGGCTCAAAACGTCATCGTTTTATCAGGTGGACCGTCTTGTAGCTTGACCGTTAGATCAAGAATTCGACGGTCCCGATCTCTTATAACTAAACGACGTCGTTTGGTTTCCGAAATATAGAGACCGGATTGGGGTGGGCTGCATTCGTTTTGGGCTGGGTATTTTTAGGGTATTTTGGGTTGTTTTTGGCCCAATACATTGTGTGTATATATATGTATATATATAAGTATATTTTTGTATTTTTCTGATTTTATAAAATTGAAATTAAACTTAACAATTATATAATTAAACTCTAAAAGTATTTAATAACCCTTTTGTAGCAATTTTCAATTAAAACAATAAAAAGCTAAAATGAACTATTTTTTTCCGATTTTTCTTCCATTTGTTTTTCTCAAAATGCATTAATACTAAAAAATTGTAAAAATTAAAAATCTTAATGCATATGCATATTTTGTATTTTTAATATGAATTACTATGTGACCAACTAACACAAAGAACGCAACAAAATTCTTAAAATTGTCAAAGTCATTTTATTTGACATTTTTGGAATAATTTGCTTAGGGTAAAAATCACGTGCTCACAAATCTTAGAAAACACCTGTGCTCCCTGAAGCTAGTCAAACAGATCATCAATATGAGGCAAATGATAACGGTTCTTCACTGTAACTTTGTTCAACTGGCGATAATCAATACATATTCGCATAGAACCATCTTTCTTCTTCACAAACAAGACAGGAGCACCCCACGGTGAAACACTGGGTTGAATAAAACCCTTACCAAGCAATTCCTACAACTGATCCTTCAACTCCTTCAACTCAGGAGAAGCCATTAGATACGGAGGACTGGAAATGGGCTGAGTGCCTGGCAACAGATCAATGCCAAAATCAATGTCTCTATCGGGCGGCATGCCCGGAAGATC
The DNA here is from genome assembly GCA_026770625.1 of Nicotiana glauca. Classification (NCBI taxonomy): domain Eukaryota; kingdom Viridiplantae; phylum Streptophyta; class Magnoliopsida; order Solanales; family Solanaceae; genus Nicotiana; species Nicotiana glauca. Next base: position 51,566 of record MU719351.1, on the reverse strand, counting down.
AGCTGGAAACACATCGAGATAATCCCGTACCACTAGAACTGAATCAATAGAAGGGGTATCAGCACTGACATCTCTCACATAAGCCAAATACGTGGCTCACCACTTCTCAATCATGCGCTAAGCTTTAAGAAAAGAGATAACTCTACTGGGAGTGTGATCTAAAGTACCATTCCACTTAATACGCGGAATACCTGGCATAGCCAGTGTTACGGTCTTGGCGTGATAATCAAGAATAGCAAAATGGGGTGACAACTAGTCCATGACCAAAATAATGTCAAAATAACCATACCAAGTAACAATAAATCTACTCTGGTCTCAAAACCACGAATAGTAACCAAACATGACCGATAAACACGGTCCATAACAAGAGAATCCCTCACAGTAGTAGAAACATAAACGGGGGCACTCAAAGAATCCCGAGGCACACCCAAATATGGAGCAAAGTAAGAAGACACATAAGAATAAGCAGAGCCAGAATCGAATAGAACTGATGCCTCTCTATGACAAACTAGTATAATACCTGTAATGACGGGGTCGGAGGCAGCAGCCTCAGTACGAGCAGGAATAGCATAATATTTGGCCTGGCCCCTCTCTCGAGGGTGACCTGTATCTCTCCGACCTCCACCCTTAGCCGGCTGGACAGGTGGGGTAGCAATTGGAGCTGTGATCATAGCTTGAAAACTCTGAGGAGCACGCTGTGGCTGAGCAGTCTGTGAAGATGCACCCCTACCAAGTCGGAGGCAGTCCCTAACCATGTGGAGTGTATTACCACAATCAAAACAAGCTCTGGGAGGACGCGGTGGCTGTGATTGACTAGGGCTAGGTCTGCTGGACTGACCTTTGGAAGCACCCCGCGCAGGAGGCGCGCTAGAAACTGGAGGTGCATAGTAAGGCTCCTGAGGTATAGGCGGAGCTGGAGTACTGCTGGTTGCTAGAAGAGCTGAATGGACAGGGCGACCCACATAACCCTTACCATAACAACCTACTACTGGGGTACGGGCATAAGAGTAGTGACCCGACTCTCGAGACCTCTTGGCCTCCTTCTCCTCTCACTCACTGGCGAGCATACCCTCAATCCACCTAGCAATGCTCACTACCTGCTGATAAGGAATATCCATCTCCAACTCTCGAGCCATGCTAGATCTTATGGGTGGAATAAGACCCTCAATGAACCTGCAAACTCTCTCCCGAACTGTAGCAACCAAGACTGGTGCATGCCTGGCCAACCTAGTATAAAGGATAGCATACTCTGAAATGATCATACCACCCTAGCGCAAATGCTAAAACTCTACGTGCCATGCGTCCCTGAGACTCTAGGGGATAAACTCTCTCGTAAACATATTAGAGAACTGGGTCCAAGTCAGTGAAGCAGCCTCGACTGGACTGTCTATCTCATAAGTGCACCACCAATCATAGGCGGCTCCCCGAAGCTGAAAAGCAATGAAAGAAACCCCGCTGGACTCCATTTTACCCATAGTGCGAAGAATACGGTGACACTTCTCTAGAAATACCAAGGCATCGTCTGATGCTAATCCACTTAATACTGGAGGATCATACTTCTTAAACCTCTCAAGTCTCCGTTGCTCATTGATGTGCTAGAGAATTTCGGCACATTTCAATACTAATTGCTTATATTTTAGCTTATTTTAATGCAATTATAACCAATGCTTATGTAGTTTTGTTACTTCTACAGCACATAAGGAAGGGAACTCAAGAACATGGAAATGGAAGCAAAAAGACAAGAAAATAGAAAAATGCTGCACAGATGCTGATCTGCGGTTCACTATGCGATCGCAGATCAGACATGTGAGCCGCATAATGGACAAAAGAATCGCAGACTGAAGCAGATACCTGAGCCTAATTTCAAGTGAATAATGCGGTTCAAGATGCGACCGCAGAATCAAAATGCGGTCCGCATATTGACCACATAACCAACCATGAAGACTATTGAAGGTCAAAGATACGAGACAAAATGCGGCCGCATAACTTAAATGCGGACTGCATAATGGTAATGCGATGAAGACCTGTATAACTAGGGTTTTAATCTGCGGTTTGGGTGTTCAAAATGCGGACCGCAGACTTGTTCTGCGACAAGAATGCGGTCGCATATCAGACCAAAAAGGGCAATTTTGTCTATTTCTTTCTCAATTTTTGCCCTACTATAAATAGTTTTATGAAGCCTTTGTTGGCTTATCTTTTGTCTTTACACTACATTCCAAGACATAAATATTCTCTCTTTTTGGAAGCTTTTGGTTGAAGATTTCCTACTTTGTAAGCATTCATAGCATTAAATACTAGTTGGTCCTTGTATTTTAGCATGTGTAGCTAACTTTAAATACTAAGGTTGTGGACCCTAAATGGGTGTTATGTTAATGGGTGTTTAACATTGAATATATGTATAATGGTTGGTTGATATTTATTTACTTCTCATTCTTCATTTATTGTTGGTGGTTGCAAACATTAACAAAAGCCATTAAATTCTTGCTTTGCTTGGGAAAGTGGGTTAGAATATGGTAGAAGTAGATATCAATGACTCAAGGCTTTAAACCTTGTTTAATAAAATCGCTTAGGAATAAGTGGGTTTTAGTTGGCATACATTGATGATTCTTCATTGCAACTCTTTTACATTTGGGAAAATTATAAAGAGGAAATACTACTCAACTGTTGGGAAATATTGGGTAGTATATTAGGCATCATTTGCATATCAAAAGAACCTTCCATTAGAAATATATCATATTAACACCTGTAAACATTACACTTCATTAAAGGGGACACAACCTTGGTTGCTTAATCAAATTGATCACTCGTTAAACATTTCAATTAGTCGTTACTTCAAATCAAACTCCTTACATACTCTTGTTACTACAAACCACTATCTTGTTACTATTAACCGAATAGAGATAAGACTTTAGTTGAGCAACACACTGAACAAGTAACCTTTTCACACCTATTCCCTGTGGGATTCGACCCCAACCTTGTTGGGTTATTATATTTGACACCGACCGCCTTACACTCTTAATTAAAGTGTAATTTGAGCGTATCAAATTTTGGCGCCGTTGCCGGGGAATACGGTCTTGAAATTACTATTTAGTGTGTACTTTACTTAACGTCTACTTCTATTCCATCACACTTTGCTTGCTTTGCTTGGTGTTGATAGGAAAACATGTCCGATTATGATGATGATGTGGAGAGAGAAATGGAAAAAAATTCTTTCGCATACATTGAGGAATACATTGATGATACCAATGCCATTGTGCCTCTGGCTGTTGGAGCGGCAACATTCAAGGTGGAGCATGGTTTAATTCTGATGCTTAAGGCAGAAGGGTTCTTCAGGAATTCCACCGACGATGATCCAACGCAACACCTTAGGAATTTGTTGGGTATGTGCGCAATGCACAAACAAAACAATGTATCCGACGATGCCCTGAGGTTGAGATGATTCAAGTATTCTCTAGCTAGGGATGTAATGAAATGGCTCCAGAATCTACCTCCCAACTCTATTTATTCTTGGACCGAGCTTGTTCGGGCATTTCTGTCCAAATGGTTCCCACAAAGCAAAAAGTCTGAGTTGTGGGATAAGATTTTCTTCTTTAAGCAGATACATGGGGAGCAGTTGCATGAGGCATGGGATCGCTTCAAATTATACCCGGTAAGGTCTTCAAACCATAGGTTCCCGGATTCCATGTTGTTGGAAAAATTTTACATGGGTTTGGATCCTATGAACCAAGCCATCGTCAAGAATGCGGCTGACGGATCTTTCATGGACAAATTATTTGCTCGAGTGACGCAAATCCTGGACAAAATGGCGAAGCACAACCAAGCATGGCATTAAGGGGATACCACCAGAGGAATCTCATATGGCTCTCCTTATTTGAGCAATTTGATCAAGGAAAATCAGGAGAGGGACCAAGTGATTGCTGGGCTTGCTACAAATGTAAATGTGCTAACAAAGATGTTTACCGAGAATCAGACAAAGAAAGTGAATGCAGTGGAGGATATCCAACCCAACATGGAGGAAAATTTTGATGAAGCGAATTATATCAACAACCCTCAAGGAGGGTATCAAAGGCAACCCTACCAAGGTCAAGGGCAACAAAGCCAATGGAGGCCAAACCCGCAAGGGCAAGGCAACCAACAATGGAGAAATGATCAAGGTAACTCGCATCAAGGAAATTGGAAGAACAACAACAACAACTTTGCAAACCGGAGCTCCAACCCTTATGTCTCCCCAAAAGGTCATTATGCAAATCAAGGGTCATCGAGTGAGTCAAAGTTAGAAAGCATGCTTGAAAGAGTGTTTCAAAACCAAGAGAAGTCTGACGCATCCATGAGAAACATGACCGAAGTTGTTGGCTCTCACAACACATCTATCCAAAAGCTAGAGATGCAAATGAGAGACCTTTCAAGAGAGCAAAACCCAAAGCAAAAAGGGAAACTTCCTAGTGATACCATTGCGAACCCGAAGAGTGGTGGAGGTGGCTCAACCTCCCACGTCCTGGCAATAACTACAAGAAGTGGGAAGGTTTTACAAGGTGACATTGAACAAGAGGTTATTGGGGAAGAAGTCGAACAAGAAGTTGAAGCCGAAGAGCAAGGGGTTGTTGAAGTTGAAAGGGTGCCAGAAAAAGAAAAAGGTGCAAGAATTAATCCATGAAAAGGTCAAGGAAAAGGAGAAGGAGACATCAAAAGCTCCACTTCCTATTCCTAGACCTCCTCCACATTTTCCTCAAAGACTTATTCGAAGGGTTGTTGATAGCAAGCTTGAGAAATTCTATGATATCCTTCAGAAATTGTCGGTGAACATTCCATTCTTGGAAGCTTTCCGAGAAATGCCGGGGTTTGCCAAATATTTGAAGGATTTGATCACCAAAAAGAGGACCACAAAGAATAAGGTAGTAAACATGACTCATCGGGTTAGCTCCATTATTGCCACAAGCCCCGTCCAAAAGAAAGAGGACTCGGGAGCATTTACTATCTCGTGTACTATCGGAGAGCGTGATTTTGCAAGAGCACTTTGTGAAAATGGGGCTAGCATCAACTTGATTCCACTTTCCATCTACAAGCAAGCGGGACTAGGGATGCCAAGGCCAACAAGCATGAGGTTACGAATGGCCGATCGATCTATTAAGCGACCGGTCGGCATTGTTGATGATGTGATTGTGAAAATTGTAGAATTCAATTTGCCCGCCAACTTTGTGATTCTTGATTGTGCTGTAGATAAAGAAATCCCTATCATCTTGGGGATACCATTCCTAGCCACGGGAAGAGCACTCATGGATTCGGAGAGAAATGAAATTAAGTTCGGAGTGAATGATGAAGAAATCACATTTCAAGCGAGCAAGGGTATGAAATTACCCCATGAGTATGAGAGTATTTAGGTGATAGATGTGGTTGATGAGGTAGAAGATGCCGTCGAATTGAAAATGGAAGAGCAATGCCTTGGTGAGGCATTGGCGGCTATCTTAGTGAACTTTGATGGTGAGGACATGGATGGGTACATGGAGTCGGTAAATGCATTGGAGGCTCTTGGATCCTACACTTATACTTCGGCAAATCTTTCTCTTGACTTGGAAAATAGGGCCACACCTCCCACCAAGCCGTCAATCATTGAGCCACCGCAACTAGAGCTCAAGCCTCTCCCACCGCACTTAAGGTATAAATTTCTTAGCTCTAATGAGACTTTACCCTTAATCATTTCATCTTTGTTAAATGATGTGCAGGTAAACCAATTGTTGGAGGTCTTGAAACAACACAGGCAAGCCATTGGATAGACTATTGCGGACATCCGAGGGATCCCCGCGGGAATTTGTGAACATAAAATCCAATTTGAGAGCGAGACAAAGCCAAGTGTGGAACATCAAAGGCGGTTGAACCCGTCAATGCAATAGGTCATAAAGAAGGAGATTATCAAGTGGTTGGATGCCGGGATAGTTTACCCCATTGCGGATAGTTCCTGGGTGAGCCCAGTGCAATGTGTGCCAAAAAAGGGTGGCATGACCGTGATCGGGAATGAGAAGAATGAGCTCATCCCAACACGAACCGTGAACGGGTGGCGAGTTTGTATGGACTATTAGAAGCTTAATAGTGCAACTTGCAAAGATCACTTCCCTATGCCTTTTATTGATCAAATGCTTGATCGGCTAGCAGGGAGGTCATTCTATTGTTTCCTAGATGGGTATTCCGGCTACAATCAAATCAACATCGCTTTGGAAGACCAAGAGAAAACTATTTTCACTTGCCCGTATGGCACATTTGCTTTTAGTCGGATTCCATTTGGTTTGTGCAATGCTCCGACTACCTTCCAAAGGTGTATGATGTCCATATTCTCAGACATGGTTGAGGATTTTCTTGAAGTCTTCATGGACGATTTCTCGGTGGTTGGTGATTCATTCGAGCACTGTCTTAACAACCTTAGACAAGTACTCAAGAGATGTGAAGAAACAAATCTTGTGCTAAATTGGGAGAAGTGTCACTTCATCGTTGACGAAGGCATTGTGCTTGGGCCCAAAATTTCAAAGCATGGTATTGAAGTCGACCGGGCAAAGATTGAGATTATTTTAAAGCTTCCTCCACCGACTTCCGTGAAAGGTGTTAAGAGTTTTCTAGGGCATGCTGGGTTTTATAGGCGCTTCATCAAAGTCTTTTCCAAGATCGCTAACCCCATGTGCAAACTCCTCTAAAAGGATGCCAAGTTTGTGTTTGACGAGAATTGTCTTAAAGCTTTTGAGGAGTTAAAGCAAAGGCTCACCACGGCACCCATCATTGCCACGCCCGATTGGTCACTTCCCTTCGAGCTCATGTGTGACGCCAGTGGTGTAGCCATTGGAGCTATGCTTGGCCAGCGACGCAACAAAGTTTTCCACCCGGTGTACTATGCAAGTAAAACTCTCAATGGGGCACAAATGAATTACACGGTAACTGAGCAAGAGCTTTTTGCTATTGTGTATGCTTTTGAAAAATTCGGGGCCTATTTTTTGGGGTCCAAGGTGGTGGTATACATGGATCATGCGGCTCTTTGCTATATCATGGAAAAGAAGGATGCAAAGCATCGATTGATTCGATGGGTCTTGTTGTTGCAAGAATTTGACTTTTAGGTCAAGGATCGCAAAGGAACGCAAAATAAAGTGGCGGATCATTTGTCAAGGCTTGAAGAGGCAGGGAGACCAAAGGGAGATCTTGAAATCAATGATGCATTCCCGGATGAGCACATATTGGCATTATCTAGCACTTTTGCTCCTTGGTATGCCGATATTGCTAACTACTTGGTTACTGACCTTATCCCGGACGAATTGGAATCGTATCAAAGAAAGAAATTTTTGAGAGACTGCCGGAAATACTATTGGGAGGAACCATACTTGTTCCGTGTTTGTGCTGACAATATTATCAGAAGGTGTGTTCCCAAAGAAGAGGTTATGCCGATTCTCAAGGCATGCCATGATTCACCTATTGGGGGTCATCATGGAGGAAATCGAACGGCAGCTAAAGTTCTTGAATGTGGATATTATTGCCTTCCATCTACCATTATTCCAATCAAATTGCCAAAGCTTGCGATCAATGTCAACGACAAGGTTCAATCTCCAAGAGGCATGAAATACCAATGCACTTTGTGATGGAGATAGAGATCTTTAACATATGGGGGATCGACTTCATGGGTCCCTTTGTAAGTTCTTGTGGAATGAAATACATCTTGGTAGCTATGGACTACGTGTCCAAATGGGTTGAAGCAGTTGCCTTACCAAACAATGAGGCGAGGAGTGTGACCACTTTCTTGAAGAAAAACATATTCACGCGGTTTGGCACCCCTAGAGCCATTCTTAGTGACGGTGGATCTCATTTCTGTAACAAGGCTTTTGCGGGGCTACTTGAGAAGTATGGCGTAAAGCACAAGGTAGCCACACCCTATCATCCGCAGTCAAGTGGTCAAGTTGAGGTTTCCAACCGGGAGATCAAGAGCATCTTAGCAAAAACTGTGAATGCAAATAGGACCGATTGGTCAAGGAAGCTAGATGATTCATTGTGGGCATACCGCACGGCCTACAAAATTCCTATTGGTACTTCTCCTTATCGGCTAGTCTTTGGTAAAGCATGTCATCTACCCGTGGAGTTGGAGCACAAAGCTATGTGGGCATTGAAAAGACTGAACTTAAACTGGGCTGAGGCTGCAAATTTGAGGTTGACACAACTCAATGAAATGAAGGAATTCCGATTCCATGCTTATGAAAGTACAACTGTGTACAAAGAACGGATGAAGTTTGTCCATGACAAGAAGATCGTGAAAAGAGAGTTAAGGCGGGTAATTTGGTCTTGCTTATCAATTCGAGGCTAAAATTTTTTTCGGGCAAGCATAAATCAAAATGATCCGGTCCATTTAAGGTGGTAACTGTCTCTCCTTATGGAGCGGTGGAATTAGTGTCAACAGATGGGTCCCGGGAATTCAAGGTAAATGGCCAATGCATCAAGCATTATTTGGGCACTGATGGTGAAAAACATTTGGTGGAGCAGCTGGCTCTCAAAGATGGTCCATGCCCGACCATTGAGTGAAATTAAAAGAACATCAATTCCGTCGTGCCGCGACGTTAAATCTAGCGCTTCATGGGAGGCAACCCATGTGTGGTAACACCCTTTTGTTCCTTGAATTTTTCAATTTTTGGTAGATAGATTTATTTGAGCAGTTCAAAGTGTGTGTTAGAGTGCAGGGGGTTCAAAAGATCTCAACACTTGGTGAGGATGCATAAAATTCGAAGAAAAGGCACAAGGTGAATTCTGCGGTAGGAATACGGTCGCATTGTTGTTATGCAGACCGCATTTTGACCGAAAACATAGGCAGAAAGTTTGTCCAAAATTGGAGTTCAATATGAGTGGAACGGTGCACTCTGCGGTCCGCATTTCACTTATGTGACCGCATTGTGCACCACAGATCCTCATTCTTCAGCTTGCTCTTTAAAATCACCGCATAACACATATGCGGTCGCATAGTGTGTTCTGTGGTGAAGTGTCCACCACAGACTTGCCAGGTAAGCTTCGCACTTGTCTCTCACTCATTTAACAAAAACAAAATTAAAAAAAAAAGGAAAAAGGCAGAAAAGAAAAACAAACGAAAAAGAAAAAGACAAAAGAGGAACTCGATCGAGCCCCGAACTGAGACGGATCAAAATCACCCAAGGACTCCATTTGTTACCCTTGTACCCTCTTCTGGTATGCAACACATTTCTTCCCTCATTGTGTTTTTAATTTCTTTGTAGTTTCAGATGTCGTTTTTGTTTAATCCTGTACAAATGCTTAGCTTAGGATTTTGTGTAGTTATTTCTTGCTGGTGTAGTTGATTCTGGGCTAAAAATGATGTGGGGAAAGGGGTAGAACAAAAAATAGAGCTGCCATTGTTGAATACTAGGGTGAGTTGTTGAAGACGATGACTTCTGCGGTCCGCATTTATGAAATGCGGTCCGCATTTTTAGTCTCAGAAAAAGCCCTAGGTCCTCTGAGGATGATAGCGAAATGTGGTCGATATGCGGTCGCATAGTTAAAATGTGGTCCGCATATTGACCACACAATTAAAACGCCTATTGAAGATGGTGAAATGCGGTGGATATGCGGTCGCAGAACTCAAATGCGGTCCGCATACCCACCGCAGAGTTAAACAGAACTCCCAGTGAATGAGCCTTGCATTCTGCGGCCATTCTGCAATCGCATTCTCTATTTTGCGGTGAGTTATGCGATCGCATTTAGAAATACATCTTTTAGGCATCTAGTTTACGATGGTTATGCGGTCCACATAGTGGTTATGTGACCGCATAGTGGTTATGCGACCGCATAACCCACCGCAGCTTGAAACTACTATGTTGCCATCTGTTCTGCAATAACTCTGCGATCCGCATTGTGGTTTTGCGGCCGCAGAGTACGCCGCATTTTGAACTTATTCTTTAAATTTCTTTTGTGTTTATTTCACTGTGTTTCTATTGGCACTCACATTTCACCCTTGTGCAGATATGGCTCCCAGACAAAAGCATGCCCTACCAAAGCCCTCCTCCAAACCAAAGTCGAAGCGACAGAGGACAGAATCTGTAGAACCACGGCCCTCCCAGTATTATGCGGAGGTGCTCCTACCCAAGGTTGATTTGGTAGCAGAAGCAAGGAGGAAGCATGGGGCTGATTTCCATCTCCACTGGGGAATAGAGGGGTCTCGGGAAAAGTACAAAGAAGGGCTTCTCAAATGAAAACTTCTGCCAGAGAAGCAATTGAGCCTGAACGGGTTGAAGGACAAGTACCCACATATCTTGGAGAACATCATAACGAGAAAATGGGAGTACTTCAGTGAGACACCAGTTGAATATAATGAATCCATTGTTCGGGAATTTTATGCATCGTATGGGGCCTCCAGGACCAAGCACCAAAAAATGAAACAGAGACTTCACTAGTGAAGTGCTTGTCCGAGGGCAAACAGTCTTCTGCCATGACACTACCATAAACGATGTATATGTCCTAGACTGGATTCCTGGCATCGTAGAATATGATGAGAAGTTTGCGAGCCGGGAAAGTGAATGAGGGTGGATTACCTCCATAATTGCAAAGGGAACCCCTGCCTGGATCAACCCTGGCCAGAAGATCTACAAGGAAAGTCTATCAAGAGAGGGTCATTTTTGGCTTGCCTTCCTCCCTTCTAGATTGATACTAACTCAAAACGAAACGGAGATTGCCATTGAGAAAGCACTCCTCATTGCATGAATCATGAATGGTATTAAGATAGATGTAGGGGCAGTGATATTTTAGGAGATAGGGATTAGGGCCACACAAAAAGCTACCTCACTTCCATTCCCTTCCTTGATCACAACACTATGTAATGCTGCAGGAGTACCGGTTGATAAACGCCACGACAGAAAAGGAAAGGATCCAGGGGTCATTGATATCACTCACCTTAGTAATGCTAGTATCCAATGAGTGGTCCCAAGTCAGGCACAAAATACTGCAGAGCCATCAGATTCCCAGCCTACTGGGTTCCTTTCAGCTACTGAGGCACCATTTTTCACTCCCCAGCCTGCTTCTCAAGCCACTACTCCCCAGCCTGCTATGGCCATTCCTGCTGTCTCCAAGCTTGGTCTATTGGCTCAGCATGCCGATGCAAAAGTTTACCAACTTCTGAAGACATTGCTGAGTCTTATAAAGCAAGCCTGACCCCCATGCAAGCCTCAGTGGCATCCATTCAGCAGCAGCAGTCAGACTATGCGGAGCATTTGCAACAACTTGAAGTGCGGGTGGATAAGATAGAACGGGGCACAGTGAGTGGGTTTCCTAAACTCAAGAAGGAGGTTTCTTCTATGAAGGTTAAATTCCAAAAAATGCAGAATTTGGAATTCGATCTATCATCCCTCCTCCCCGCAGATACTGATCAGGGTACAGGTCCAGTGCCTCCAGATTTGGGTCTTGACTTCTTGACATTGATGACTGAGCCTGTCCTTCCTACCCCCGGAGCTTCCCAACCTAAAGCTCCTCCATCTCCTACTGTGATCCCTTCTGAGGAGGACTCCGGAGATTCTGATGAATCGGAGGATGAGGAGAATGAGGAGGATGAGGAGAGTTTGGGGTACTCGAGTGATGAAGTCCCTCAAGATAAGGGAAAGCAGATTGTCGATGCCTCAGTTGAGGATGCTACTCTTGGGGAGGTTACCAATGATAAAGCGGAGCGAGCAGATATCCAGCAGGCGATCCAGAGGTCTTTAGTAGACCAGGCCATTCTAGCAGTCCCTGCGGCCACCCCATCATCAGTGGGTGAGTCCAGCAGTTCACAGGCTTCAGCACCTGCACCATCTCCAGCTCCAGCTCCAGCTCCAGCTCCAGCTCTGTCTCCTACTCTTGACGAGCCTGAGCGCATCACTTCTCAGACCGAGCTTTCTTCAGTCCCAGTCTCCACATCTGAGGGTGACCCCTCCGGCATTCAGCCGGCTACTGACTCCCATAGCACTTAGTGTTCCTCAGGGAGCTTCACCTCAAACTCATCTCTTTATTTTTATGCAATGGGGACAATGCATGCTTTAAGTTGGGGGTGGAAGGTAGCATTATAGATATTTTTGTGTAGATATTCTTGTGTGATATTGGAAGTTAGAATTGGAATCTTTGTATATATGCATATCAGTAGTTTAACCATCGAACTCATGTACTTATGCGTATCTTGTGTTCTGTATACATTGGTATGACTTTGGGAACATGAGTTGTATTTTTAATGATGATGTTAATATTAGTGTTTACTTTGTGTTCATAATAGTGCTATGTATAATAGTGTTGTGTTCATAATGGTGTTTTTAACGTTAGTATTCATCGTTATCCTTATATAAGAAAAACAACAAAAACAAGTAGATAGTGATTAGTGATTAGGAATCAATCCCCTTTGGTTTTTCTTTCCCGTTTCTTTTCCAAGGGTGTAATAGTAGAACCAGGATCGTAGGATGAGTCATTTTGACCGGTTTGGTGTAATTGCCTAGTATCAAGTACGTGCGTCTGTACATATCATATACCCTTCCTCACACACACACACACACACATACACACACACACACACACACACATACACACACACACACACACATATATATATATATATATATATATTGTTTTTGTCGACTTTTCCCGATGATGGAGTGATTGACAACTTTCTTAAGGGAATTACTCTTTGTGATCAACTTTGTGAACTTGAGGCTCGCTCTGTGACTCTATGGAGACCTTGAGTTATATGGGTGTCTATGATAAAAGCCTTGAGTTGCCAAGTGTTGACTCGGAAGCATCAAATTATGTGAATGAAGCAGTTCATGTACCATGTGTGTTAGTGTTTGTTCAAATAAATCCTGTGTTTACTTCTATCATCCAGAACTTGCCTGGTTGGTTCTTTAATGCTAATGATAGTATTTTTGGTTGGAGGAATGACCTTAGGCATTCTTTGTTTTTATTTGCAAAACCTCTTTATCCTTTCAAGCCTATCTTGGCATAAATAATATCACTAGTACCCAATTTGAGGCTTTAGACCTTTTCTTTGGACAACTCATTACAAACCTTTCCCCTTTTTGAAAAATAATTCCCTCTCTTGAACCCGTCCCTCTTTGAACATTGAGAATGAGTCTAAAAGCCTAAGTTGGGGGTGGTGTCGAAGTGGAGATTGATAAGGTTGTACGTTGAGTTTAGGACCGCATGCCTCAAAAGTGTTTGTTTAAGTTATTCAAAAAAAAGAGAAAATATGTGTATGTATATAAAGTATGGAGTCTTGAATAAAAATTAGAAGAGGTATGTAAGGTGGTTCTATATTGGATACTAGATGAATATGAGGCTATGGGGGTTTGAAAAGAAGCAAAGTGCGAAAGAATGGAAAAGTATGGGTAGTGTTCAAGGAGGGTGAAGTCACTTGTACCCAAATGTTTATCCAACCCTTCCCTAAACCTACATTACAAGCTAAAAAAGTTCTTATGAGACCTCCAACCGAGCATACTTGAATAAGTGGTGAATTAAAATAAGGGCAAGCATATGGTATGAAACGTTGTAACACTTGAAGTTCTTTCTGAGAGTGAGTGTGTTTGTAAATAGTCCCTTTCTGTGTCCTTGAAGATATTGTGATTTTGGGACCATCTTTCTAGTGAGGGTACATGAACTGTGGAGTTAAATGGAAGTTGAGCATTTTGAGTCAAATGCAATTGCACTCGGCTGAGGGTAATATTTTGTCACAATGTCTGACGCTCAAAGTTCACAAGTTGATTAGTTCTCCTTGTTAATACTATCAGTTCAGGAAGGGTAAAACAATTATAGATGCGTGTTTGAAATACTAGCAATGGACACCATCCTTAGTCATTATTGTTTCGTGTTTTGTAAATAGAGTCTAGAATAGGCTAAGTATGTTTTACTTTCTTGAGGACAAGCAAGAGTTTAAGTTGGGGGTGTTGATGTGCCGGAGAATTTTGGCACATTTCAATACTAATTGCTTAGATTTTAGTTTGGTTTAATGTAATTATAACCGATACTTATGTAGTTTTGTTACTTCTACAGTACATAAGGAAGGGGAACTCAAGAACATGGAAATGGAAGCAAAAAGACAAGAAAAGAGCAAAATGTTGCACAAATG
>MU719351.1:10860-36067 GCA_026770625.1 Nicotiana glauca | reverse complement strand
ATTAACAAAAGCCATTAAATTCTTGCTTTGCTTGGGAAAGTGGGTTAGAATATGGTAGAAGTAGATATCAATGACTCAAGGCTTTAAAATTTGTTTAATAAAATCGCTTAGGAATAAGTGGGTTTTAGTTGTCATACATTGATGAGTCTTCATTGCAACTCTTTTACATTTGGGAAAATTATAAAGAGGAAATAATACTCAACTGTTGAGAAATATTGGGTAGTATATTAGGCATCATTTGCATATCAAAAGAACCTTCCATTAGAAATATATCATATTAACACCTGTAAACATTACATTTCATTAAAGGGGACACAACCTTGGTTGCTTAATTAAATTAATTACTCGTTAAACATTTCAATTAGTTGTTACTTCAAATCACACTTCTTACATCCTCTTGTTACTACAAACCACTATCTTGTCACTACTAACCGAATAGAGATAAGACTTTAGTTGAGCAACACACTGAGCAAGTAACCTTTTCACACCTATTCCCTGTGGGATTCGACCCCAACCTTGTTGGGTTATTATATTTGACACCGACCGCCTTACACTCTTAAATAAAGTGTAATTTGAGCGTATCACTCATCCTCTGAAGCAGCTGACCCGTCCTAGGGCTGAACTGGCACTGCAAGCGGTGCGGGAATAATCTCGGGAGCCTTCTCAACATACACTCACTGCTCAGGAGTGCGAACGGCGGGAGTCTGTGCTCCTCCCCCAGCTTGGGATGCGGCTGCAGCAAGGGGAAGCAACCCTGCCTGAGCCAAGGTGGTATACATACTCATGAACTGAGCCAAAGTCTCCTGGAGAGCTGGAGTAGTAGTGGCAGTAGTAGGTGTTCCAGGTGCCTAGGCTCCGGCTGGATATGCCGGAGGTGCCTCGGCGGCAGCTCATACAGGTGTTCTGGATACACCACGTGCGCGTCCTCGACCTCTCCCCCGACCCCGACCTCTGACAGCTGCAGTAAAGGGCGCGGGTGCCTGATCATCTCGAGCAACACGTGTCCTCACCATCTGTGAGAGAATAGAAGTCAGAAGTTTAGCATTGATGTTCAAAAATATCACACGACAAGGAATTCAAATGAAATGAAGATTTTTCCTAAAAAGTTACATAGCCTCTTATAGATAAGTACAGACGTCTCTGTACCGATCAGCGAGACTCTAATAAACCGGCATGTGTTCCGTAACTCCTATGAACCTAGAGCTCTAATACCAACTTGTCACGACCCCAGTTCACCCTCCATGAACATGTCATGATGGCACCTAGTTCCTACAACTAGGTAAGCCTAACAATATAGAAAATCATATAACTTGCAGAAACATTTAATTAAACTAAGCAATTCTAGAAGGAAACGATATATATAAGTGCCACTTGGCATATTCAACTCAAAAACAGAATGCGGAAGTCTACAATCTCATCCCAAAATCCAAAAACTCACGGGAAACACCGGCTAAAAAAGTACTGTAAATGCTCTACTCTCCAGAGTGTCTACATCAAGGTACGATAGAAAAACTAAGTACTACAGATAGAATAAAGAAGGAGACTCTTCAGTCTGCGGACGCTGCAGATATACCTCGAAGTCTCCGTAGCTCTCCCTGCCTCAAGGGTAGTGCGCCTGAGTGAAGGTACCTGGATCTGCACATGAAAAACATGCGCAGAAAGGGCATAAGTACACCACAACTGTACTCAGTAAGTGCCAAACCTAACCTCGATTGGGTAGTGACGAGGAAGGTCAAGGCCCTACTGAGGTAAAATATAATAATAAATTAACAGTATGAAAAACTGGCAGTAACAATGAGCACAACAGTGAGATAAGACAGGTCAACAAGGCAATAACAACTAGACAAAGAACAAAGTAAGCACGGAATGTGTACAACTCAATACTAGTGATAACGATGAGGATCTCCCAGGATACCGTCCTGCCGTCCTTTTTCTCAACTGTCCAGTAGATCTCCCGGGGTACTGTCTCGTAGTCCATCACATATGTAAATTTGAAGGATCTCCCGGGATACCGTCCCATAGTCCAACCATCAATATGCAGGGGGATCTATCGGGAATCTAACACATAGTCTGAAAGTAAAAGTGCAGGGGGATCTACCGGGAAATCGAACCCGTAGTCCCAAAGTAAACAAACAAGGGGGGAGCACCGGAATCCCACATCCGTAGTCCCAATATAAATGCGCAATCACAACCAGAAGATACACATAAATTAAGTACAAAATAAAAGCAACAGGTAATACTGGCCTAGCATGCTTCACGTAGTACAGTCAAGGCAACTTAAGCAATTAGGCAAGTTAAATCAACTAAACATGCTTTCCTAATCTAGCACAGGTTATAAGTGCAAGTAGAATAAAGTAAATATGAAAGAAACTCAATCTCAATATCTTAAGTAAAAATCAGATTTTCAACAATTGGATCAAGTACGTTTGTCACCTCGCGTACAAGGCACTCAAAATACCAAATAACAAGTCCTAAGGGGAGAGGTCCCCCACACAAGGTTAGACAAACTACTTACCTCGAACCGATACAAAAATCAACCAGAAACCATGCCTTTGCCATGATTATCCGACTCAAAATGGCTCAAATCTATTCAATTCAATTACATATCGTAAATAACATCGCAAACAACCGGTTTTGCTATTTAATTCAAAGTTATGGCGTGAAATTAGGTAAAATAACCAAAATGCCCTTCAAGTTAATGTCTCGGATTCGAATAATTTTTACATTTTTAGAACTCCCATACTCTCACGAGTCTAACCAAACAAAAATCTCCCAAATCAGAGGTTAAACACCCACTCAAAACTCAATAGTTTAGCCTATGAAGTTTCACTTAATTTTTCCAATTTTTTATCCTCAATTCGAATTTTAATGGATTTAACTATATAATAATGAAATATAACTAAAAGGGATTAAAGAAATGTTACCCAATAATCTCCTCTTCAAAACCCTCTCAAAATCGCCCTTCCCCGAGCTCAATTTGATTTTTCTAACTTTTGAAAACTAACCCTCAAAATCTCTATATCTGAACAGGGATTTCCGCTTCTATGGACAAGGGACCGCTTTTGCGGTCCCGCTTATGTGGAAAAAGAGTCTCTTCTACGACTTTCTCTAAAAATCCAACATCCGCTTCTGCGGATCAATAACCACTTATGTGGTTCTGATAACAATCCAGGATTCCGCATCTGCGATTCATTTCTCGCAGATGTGACGCCGCTTCTGCGGGATCCCCTCCGTATCTACGATGTTTGAAAACTATGTCCAAAGTCATCCCTGTGATAGAATGGCCACTTCTGCTGTTCCCAAGCCGCAGAAGCAAAAATACCAGAAGAGAAGAAATCAGTTGCTGCAACACTTCAAAAATTTCTCCGTTAACCACCCGAAATCATCCCGAGGCTCCCGGGACCTCAACTAAAAGCACCAATAACACCTAATCCCTCATTTAAACTTGTATCAATCCTTAAACCACCTAAAACAATGCCGGAAACTCGAATTAAACAAGGATTTGAGCCTAAGAACTTCAATTTTTATCAAAATACACTTTCGATCAAAACCTAACCAAAACACGTCTGAATGACCTGAAATTTTGCACACATGTCCCAAATGACATGATGGAGGTACTGCAACTTCCGGAATTCCATTCTGACCCTCTGATCAAAAACTCACTATCGGACTGGAAATTTTAAAAATTCAAACTTCGGCATTTCAAGCCTAAATGGGCTATAGACTTCCAAAATACATTCTGAACAAGCTCCCAACCCCGAAATCACCTAACGAAGCTAAAGGAACCATCAGATTTCCATTCCGAGGTTGTCTTCACATTGTTCCAACTATGGACCATTTTTCAACACTTAAGCTCTCATTTAGGGACTAAGTGTCCCAAAACTCTCCGAAACCCAACACCAAACGTCCCGGCAAACCAAAATAGCAGAATTGAACTAAGGGGAAGCAGTTAATAGGGGATCGGGACGTAAATTCTTAAGACGACCGGTCGGGGTGTCACAATATGTATATAAGCTATATTCAATATAATATTACCTCATACATTTATATTTAGTTGTCATGGACAAACTCCCAACCCGGCCGTGATGGCGCCTCTCGTGAAGACAAGGCCAGCCAGAACAATGCAAACACCTCTTTTAAAGCAACTAATAACATTAATAATTCTAAAACATATTTAATATAGCAAATAATGCGAAAATAGCAATAATAATGAGGGAAACCATCTCGACATAACCTAAACCGGGGTTTCACAAGTCATGAGCTACTATAGAGTTTGCTATAGGTCTACGAGATATAGTATCTGATACAATAGTATGAAGGAAACTCAAATGATATAAAATAGGGGAGACAAGGGGCTACGGACGTCAATAACTACCTCGTCGCTCCAACTCGCTACCTAGTCTGGAAAGAATCAGTGCTCAGGTGCAGACTTTGCTATGCTTATATCTGCACATATGGTGCAGGGAGTAATGTGAGTACTCCGACCCAGTGAGTAATAATAATAAATAATAACTGAAGGCATGAAAACACATAACTGCACAAAGAAATTCTATATCAGGCAGTAAAAACAGTAAAACAGTAAAAAGTCAAATGAGATTTCCTTCTAAAAACAGGTAAATCAGGTAAAACAATAAGTAAATAATGAGTAGAAATCTGCCCCTCAGACCCAGTATCAATCGCTCAAACAGTATCAGCCCCTCAGGCTCGGTATCAGTCACTCAGCATAATATCAGCTCCTCGGGCTCACTCTCATATCACATGGGTACCCGCACTCACTGTGGGTGTGCAGACTCTGTAGGGGCCCCTTACGGCCCAAGCGCTATATCTACATAAGGCCTGAAAGCCTTCTCACATCACACACGAGGCATGAAAGCCTCCTCACATCACTCACAAGGCTTGAAAGCCTCCTCACATCACTCACGAGGCCTGAAAGCCTCCTCACATCAATCCAGCCACCTCGTGGCATATAAATGTATCCCAGGCCCTCGGCCACACTTAG
This sequence comes from Nicotiana glauca, assembly GCA_026770625.1. NCBI lineage: Eukaryota > Viridiplantae > Streptophyta > Magnoliopsida > Solanales > Solanaceae > Nicotiana > Nicotiana glauca. The sequence goes on along the minus strand of MU719351.1, from coordinate 31,068 downwards.
TCCAGAAAATATCATAAGCCCCTCGAGCATCAATAAATAGTAGTGCTCAGCCCAAAAAAATAGTGAAAATATCATTTAAGTCTTAAAATTCAATTTAAGCGGCGGAGTTTGAAAAAACAGTGTAATCATTAGGACTGAGTTCAAGTGATGTATCAAAATAGTGAGAAAACAGTGATAAAAGTCCACGAAGGATTCAAGTAGTCGGCATTAAGCCCAAAATATGGCAATAAGCCCAAATCATGATGGTAATAACACATCTCAGTCAAATACGCAGTAAAAACATAAGTCGGGATGGACCAAGTCACAATACCCAATTGTAAACAATCCCGCGCTCGTCATAAGGAGCGTGTTTCACCTCAATATAGCACTATGTTGTGAAAATCCGGGGTTTCAAACCCTCAGGATATCATTTATTATTATTACTCACCTCAAGCCGGCCAGAATCCTAGCTTGTTATGCCCTTGCCTCTCAAATCGGCCTCCTCGCACGTTGAATCTGATCAAAACCACAACGAATACATCACAATAAGCTAAGAGAACATAACCCAATCGAAAGGAATTGAAAAACATCAAAAATCAAGAAATTTGCAAAACGCGAGCCCTGGGCCCACAGCTCGAAACTCAGAACTTTTTACATCAACGTGTTCCTTATCTTACCACGAGTGTATACATATCAAGAACTCCCAAATCCGAGTTCAAATGACCCATCAAAATCCAATTTGAAATATCAAAACCCAAGCCCTAGTTCTTCCCCCTTTTGCTAAGTTTTCATGAATTTCTAGGTTGATACTACTATTGAATCACGTTTTTAGGTCATAGAAATTACCTCCAATAAATTCCAGTCGAAATCCCCTTCAAATCCCGTCTAAAAGCTCGCAAGGATGTTCAAAAATGGAGTAATAATACCTTAGCTCGCGAAAGAAATGTTATTAAAACTATTCTGCCCAGGTGACCTTTTCCTCTATGCGACCGCGAGGGCTTTCTCGCGTTCGTGATGCTCAAATTTCCATCAGCCCAAAAATGCCCTTCGCGAACGCGGTCCCAGTTCCGCAAACGCGAAGCTCCCTCACAGCTCATTACGCGAACGCGACAGCACACGTGCGAACGCAAAGACAAAAAACCCCCTGAACCTAATTCCTTATATGCGTTCGCGGCTACTGCCACGCGAACGCGATGAACAATTAACTAGCCCTCCGCGAACACAGACCCACACACACGAACGTGAAGAGTAAACCATCAGCCTCGCAAGTCGTTTCTTTGCGAACGCATGACCCTTTACGTGAATGCGGAGGGTAAATTTTCTGCAACAAATAGCTGGAAAAACGTGCAACTATCAAAGGCTAGAATTGGTCCGATTGACCCTCCAAAATCACCCCGAGGTCCCCAGGACCTCATCCAAAAGCACCAACACATCCTAAAACATCAGTCAAACTTGCTCCAATCATCAAAACACCTCCAACAATGCTAAAACTGTCAAATTACATCGGATTGCAATCTAAGTTCTTTAAAAACTTCCGAAATACGCATTCGATCAAAAACCCGACAAAAACACCTCCTAATGACCTGAAATTTTGCACACACATCCCAAATCACCTAACGAAGCTACAGAAACTCTCGAAATTCCATTTTGACCCTCGGATCAAAATCTCACCTATCAACCGGAACTCGCCAAAATACTAACTTCACCAATTCAAGCCTAATTCTACACCGGACCTCCAAAATCAATTCTGATCGCGCTCCTAAGTCACAAATCATCCCCCAAAGCTAACTAAATCACCGAAAATCATATCCGAGCCCTTTAACTCATAAGTCAACATCCGTTTGGCTTTTCCAAACCAAACCTTCCTTAAAGAGACTAAGTGTCTCATTTCCTTCTAAAACCAATCCAAATCGACTCATTCACCCAAGAATCTTGTAATAAAACATAAGGAAGCAAAAAATGGGGAAAACGGGGTGGTAACTCACGTGACGAGGGGCCGGGTCGTCACATCCTCCCCAACTAAAACAAACGCTCATCCTCAAGCGGGTCAAGAAACATACCTGAAGCCTCAAAAAGGTGAGGATATCTGCTCCGCATCTCCCGCTCGGTCTCCCAAGTAGCCTCCTCCACGGGCCGACCTCTCCACTGAACTTTCACCAAAGCTATATCCTTTAATCTCAACTTTCGAACCTGACGACCCAAAATAGCCACCGGCTCCATGTCATAGGTCAAATCATCATCCAACTGAACCACGCTGAAGTCCAATACATGGGAAGGGTCCCCAACATACTTCTGAAGCATAGAAACATAAAATATCGGGTGCACGCCTAACAGGCTGGGTGGCAAGGCAAGCTCATAAACCACCTCCCCAATCCTCCTAAGTACCTCAAAAGGCCCAATAAACCGCGGACTCCACTTCCCTTTCTTTCCAAACTGCATAACACCCTTCATGGGCGAAACCTTCAGCAAGACCTTCTCACCAACCATATAAGACACATCTCGAACCTTCCAGTCCACATAACTCTTCTGACGCGACTGAGCTGTACGAAGCCTCTCCTGAATCAGCTTCACCTTCTCTAAGGCATCCTGAACCAACTCTGTCCCTAATAGCCTAGCCTAGCCGGACTCGTACCAACCAACTGGAGACCTACACTGCCTCCAATATAACGCCTCATACGAGGCTATCTGAATGCTCGATCGATAAATGTTATTGTAGGCAAACTCTACAAGTGACAAAAACTCATCCCAAGAACCTCCAAAATCGATAACACAGGCACGCAACATGTCCTCCAATATCTAAATAGTACGATCGGACTGCCCGTCCGTCTGAGGATGAAATGATGTGCTCAACTCTACTTGTGTACCCAATTCTCGCTGAAATGTCCTCCAGAATTGAGAAGTAGACTAAGTACCTCTATCTGAGATAATAAACACTGGAACACCATGCAATCGAACAATCACCCGGATAAAGATCCCTGCCAGCCGCTCCGAAGAATAGGTCATACATACCGGATAAAGTGCGCGGATTTGGTCAGCCGATCCACAATCACCCAAACCGAATCGAACTTCTTCAAAGTCCGAGGAAGACCACTCACAAAATCCATAATGACTCTCTCCCACTTCCACTCGGGAATAATTATCCGGTGAAGTACGCCACCCGGTCTCTGATGCTCATATTTTACCTGCTAAGTCCTGAGACATCGAGCCACGAATCCTACAATATCTTTCTTCATTCTCCTCCGCCAATAGTACTGCCTCAAGTCCTGATACATCTTCGCGGCACCCGGATGAATGAAATATCGCGAGCTATGGGCCTCCTCTAATATCAACTCCCGAAGCCCATCCACAAATCCGGCCCTGCATCCACAACACACCATCCTCACCAATGGTCACGTCTCTGGCATCATCATGTTGAACCCTGTCCTAAAGGACAAGCAGATACGGGTTATCATACTGGTGCTCTCTGATGCGATCATATAAGAAAGACCGAGAAACCATACACGCCAACACCCGACCGGGCTCCAAAATATCTAGTCTCACCAACCGATTGGCCAAGGATTGAACATCAACTGCAAAGGGCCTCTCCCCAACTGGAATGTATGACAAACTTCTCATACTAACTGCCTTTCGGCTCAAAGCATCGGCCACTACATTGGCCTTTCCCGAGTGATACAGAATAGTAATATCATAATCCTTAAGTAACTCTAGCCACCTCCGCTGCCTCAATTTAAGATCATTTTGCTTGAACAAATGCTGAAGATTGCGATGATCGGTCAATACCTCACAAGATACACCATACAAGTAGTGCCTCCAAATCTTTAGAGCATGAACTATAGCAGCCAACTCCAAATCATGTACAGGGTAGTTCTTCTCGTGGGGCTTCAGCTGACGAGAAGCATAAGCAATAACTCTACCCTCCTACATCAATACACATTCCATCCCAACTCTTGAAGAATCACAATACACAGTATAAGAACTTGAAGCTGATGGCAAAACCAATACCGGAGTTGTGGTCAAAGCTGACTTGAGCTTCTGAAAGCTCTCCTTGCACTCGTCCGACCATACAAATGGAGCACCCTTCTGAATCAACTTAGTTAAGAGCGATGCAATAGAGGAAAATCCCTGAACAAATTGGCGATAATAACCTGCCAAACCAAGGAAACTATGAAATTCTATGGCTGAGGTCGGTCTAGGCCAACTCTGAACCACCTCTATCTTCTTCGGGTCGACCTGAATACCCTCGTTGAACACCACGTGTCCCAAGAAGGCCATTAAACTGAGCCAGAACTCACATTTGGAAAACATTGCATAAAGTTTCTCCTCCCTCAATCTCTGCAATACAACTCGTAAATGTTGTGCGTGCTCCTCCTGACTACACGAGTACACCAGAATATCATCAATAAAAATAATAACGAGTGAATCCAGATAAGGCCAAAATACACTGTTCATCAAATGCATGAAGGTTACTGGGGCATTGGTCAGCCCAAATGACATAACAAGAAACTCATAGTGCCTATATCTAGTCCTGAAAGTAGTCTTAATAATATCTGAATCCCTGATCTTCAACTGGTGATAGCCTGAACGAAGATCAATCTTGGAGAACACCCTCGCTCCGTAAAGTTGGTCAAACAAATCATCAATGCGAGGCAGAGGATATTTGTTCTTCACTGTTACTTTGTTCAATTGTATGTAGTCGATGCACATTCTCATGGTGCCATCCTTCTTCTTCACAAATAGAACCCCTTATCTAGGAGTTCCTGAAGCTGATCCTTTAATTCTTTCAACTCCGCTGGTGCCATACAATATGGCGGAATGGAAATGGGCTGAGTGCCCGGCACCAGGTCAATACCAAAATCAATATCCCTGTCCGGGGGCATGCCCGACAGGTCTATAGGAAATATATCGGGACACTCCCTCACAACTGGAATAGAGTCAATGCTAGGAGTCTCGGCTCCAACATCCCTCAAAAATGCCAAATATGAAAGGCAACCCTTCCCAATCACATGCTGGGCTTTTAAGAATGAAATAGCCCTACTAGAAACATAATCAGTCACACCACGCCACTCGATCCTCAGTACACCCGGTATGGCCAAAGTGATTGTCTTAGCATGACAGTCTAGAATAGCATGACACGGAGATAACCAGTCCATGCCCAAAATAACATCAAAATCAACCATGCTCAATAGCAATAGATCAACTCGGGTCTCCAGATCCCCAATAGTCACCAAGCATGACCGATACACATGGTCTATAACAATAGTAGCGCCCACCGGGGTAGATACATGAACAGGTAAAGAAAGACACCCTTGGGACGTACCCAAATAATGAGAAAACTATGAGGACACATAAGAATAGGTGGAACCGGGATCAAATAAGACTGAGGCATCCATGTGGCAGACTGAAATAATACCTGTAATGACAGCATATGAAGCAATAGCATATGTCCTTCCTTGAAGAGCATAAAAACGAGCCTGACCATCGCCTGATTAACCTGCACCTCTGGGGCGACCCCTGGCTGCCTGACCCTCACCCCTAGCTGACGGGGCAGGTGCTGAAGAAACCGAACCAGAAGATGAGGCTGACCCCTCTGCTAAGATGAGCTAGCAGCACGACGACGACACTGCCTCCACATATGCCCAAACTCTCTGCACTCATAACAACTCCCAGGTGCCAGAGAATGGGACTGAAGGGGACCCCTCGTGCCGGAGTGACTAGCTGATGCACTCGGCCTAGAAGAACCCTGAACAGACGGGGCTCGAGATGAACTCTGTGCTGGAAGAGCGCTGAGTGAAGGCTGACTCTGCTAAGAACCATGATAACCATGACTTGAAGATGCCCCACGATAATCGGGACGGGCCGACTGAGCGGGCTTGAAAGAACGACCTCTACCCTACTGGAACTAGCCCCTCGAAGGAGCACCACTATAACTGTCGGAACCTCGAGGCCTCTTGGCCTCCCTCTCCTCTTAATCCTGACGGCGAACTACCTCAATCTCTCGAGCTATATCAACCACCTCCTTGAATGAAGCACCCAGTACTCTCTCTCTAGTCATAAGAACACGGAGATGGTAGTTAAGGCCATCAACAAATCTCCTAATCCGCTCCCGATCCGATGGAACCATCCAGATGGCATGACGAGCCAACTCTGAAAACCTCTTCTCATACTGAGACACAGTCATATCTCCCTACCATAGCCGCTCAAACTGCCTGCGTAGCTCCTCTCTTCGGGACTACGGTACATACTTCTCCAAGAAGAGAGTGGAGAACTCCTACCAAGTCAAAGGTGTTGCACCAGCTGGCCTACGCCTCCCACCAAGTGAAGGCAGCCCCAGTAAACTGAAAGGTGGTAAATGCCATCCCACTAGACTCCAGAATCCTTGTTGTACAGAGCATACGCTGACACCTGTCAGGAAAATCCTGGGCATCCTCACCCTCAGCACCACTGAATGTCGGAAGCTGGAGTCTACCAAACCTCTCGAGGAGACGCTGCTCATCCTCAGGCATAGCTGGAACCCTGAACTCCTACAATGGTGCAACTGGTTGAGCTGGATGTACCTCTAGAGTCTGTAATCCCTGTACTACCTGCTCAGGGGTGCGAGCAGCGGGGGTCTGATTTCCTCCCCCGGCCTGCGAGGTAGCTGCTGCATGGTGGCTGAAACGGCCTGAGCCAGGCCAGTGCAAACTGTCAAAATCTGAGTTGAAGTCTCCTGAAAACCCGGAATCACAATGGGCACAGCTGGTGCCTGAACTGGTGCTGCTGGAGCCTGGTCCTGAGCTGGGGCAACTGGAGGATCCACAGGTGCTGCCCCTGCTGCTCTACCTTTGCCACGACCACAACCACGACCGCGTCCACGGCCTCTAGTGGCCTCAGTGGGTGGTACTAGTGGTCGTCTGTCACGTCCGGTAGCTCGTGTCCTCACCATCTGTGAGAGAATAGAACAAAGAGAAGTTTAGTACTCGGATCAACAAATTCGCACGACAAGAATTTCAAGAATGAGAAGTTTTCCTAGAGGTTCTGCAGCCTCCCGAGGATAAGTACAGACGTCTCCGTACCGATCTGCGAGACTCTACTAAACCAGCTCATAACTCACGAGACCTAGTAACCTAGGCTCTGATACCAACTTGTCACGGCCCAATTCCCAATCCGGCCGTGATGGCGCCTCTCGTGAAGACAAGGCAAGCTAGAACAAAGCAAACACCTCTTTTAAAGCAATTAATTAACATTAATAATTCTAACACATATTTAATATAGCAAATACTGCAAAAATAGCGATAATAACGAGGGAAACCATCTCGACAGAGCCCAAATCGGGATGTCACAAGTCATGAGCTACTACAGAGTTTGCTATAAGTCTACGAGATATAGTATCTGATACAATAGTATGAAGAAAACTCAAATAATATAAAATAGGGGAGATAAGGGGTTGCGGACGTCAACAGCTATCTCGTCGCTCCAACTCGCTGCCTGGACTGGAAAGAATCAGTGCTCAGGTGCAGACTCTGCTATGCCTGTATCTGCACACATGGTGCAGGTTGTAATGTGAGTACTCAGACCCCGTGAGTAATAATAATAAATAATAACAGAAGGCATGAAAATACATAACTGCACAAAGCAATTCTATATCAGGCAGTAAAAATAGTAAAACAGTAAAACAGTAAAGAGTCAAATGAAATCTCCTTCTAAAAACAGGTAAATCAGGTAAAATAACAATTAAATAGTGAGTAAAGATCTGCCCCTTGGGCCCAGTATCAATCGCTCAAATAGTATCAGCCTCTCGGGCTCGGTATCAGTCACTCAGCATAATATCAGCCCCTCAGGCTCACTCTTATATCACATGGGTACCCGCGCTCACTGTGGGTGTGCAGACTCCGGAGGGGCCCCTTACGGCCCAAGCGCTATATCAACATAAGGCCTGAAAGCCTTCTCACATCACACACGAGGCCTGAAAGCCTCCTCACATCACCTCACATGACCTGAAAGCCTCCTCATGTCACTCACGAGGCCTGAAAGCCTCCTCACATCACTCCAGCCACCTCGTGGCATATAAATGTATCTCAGGCCCTCGGCCTCACTCAGTCCAGAAAATATCATAAACCCTTCGGGCATCAATAAATAGTAGTTCTCAGCCCAAACAATGATGGAAATATCATTTAAGTCTTAAAATTCAATTTAAGCGGCTGAGTTTGTAAAAACAGTGTAATCATTAGGACTGGGTTCAAGAGATGTATCAAAATAGCGAGGAAACAGTGATAAAAGTCCACGAAGGATTCAAGTAGTCGGCATTAAGCCCAAAATATGGCAATAAGCCAAAATCATGATGGTAATAACACATCTCAGTCAAATACGCAATAAAAACATAAGTTGGGACGGACCAAGTCACAATCCCCAATAGTAAACAACGTCGCGCTCGTCATTAAGCACGTGTTTCACCTCAATATAGCACTACGTTATGCAAATCCGGGGTTTCAAACCCTCAGGATATCATTTACTATCATTACTCACCTCAAGCCGGCCAGAATCCTAGCTCGCTATGCCCTTGCCTCTCAAATTGGCCTCCTTGCGCGTCGAATCTGATCAAAACCACAACGAATATATCACAATAGGCTAAGGGAACATAACCCAATCGAAAGGAATCGAAAAACATCGAAAATCACAAAATTTGCAAAACCCAAGCCCCTGGCCCACTGCTCGAAACTCAGAACTTTTTACATCAACGTGTTTCTTATCTCACCATGAGTCTATACATATCAAGAACTCCCAAATCCGAGTTCAAATGACCCATCTAAATCCAATTCTAAATATCAAAACCCAAGCCCTAGTTCTTCCCCGTTTTTGCTAAGTTTTCATGAATTTCTAGGTTGATTCTACAATTAAATCACGTTTTTAGGTCATAGAAATTACCTCCAATCAATTCCAGTCGAAATCCCCTTCAATTCCCGTCTAAAAGCTCTCAAGGATGTTTAAAAATGGAGAAATAATACCTTAGCTCGCGGAGGAAAATTTATTAAAACTATTCTGCCCAGGTGGCCTTTTCCTCTATGCGAACGCAAGGGCTTTCTCACGTTCGTGATGCTCAAATTTCCATCAGTCCAAAAATGCCCTTCGCGAATGCAGTCCCAGTTCTGCGAACGCGAAGCTCCCTCACAGCTCATTACGCGAACACAACAGCACACGTGCGAACGCGAAGACTAAAAACCCCCTGAACACAATTCCTTATATGCGTTCTCGGCTACTGCCACGCGAACGCGATGCACAATTAGCTAGCCCTCCGCGAACACGGACCTACACATGCGAACGCGAAGAGTAAACCATCAGCCTCCCAAGTCCCTTCTTCGCGAACTTTACGCGAATGTGGAGGGCAAATTTTCTGCAACAAATAGCTGGAAAAACCTGCAACTTTCAAAGGCCGGAATTGGTCCGATTTGATCCAAAACCTGACCAAAACACCTCCGAATGACCTGAAATTTTGCACACTCATCCCAAATCACCTAACGAAGCTACAAAAACTCTCGAAATTCTATTCCGACCCTCGGATCAAAATCACCTATCAACCGGAACTCGCCAAAATACTAACTTCGCCAATTCAAGCCTAATTCTACATCGGACCTCCAAAATCAATTCTGATCACGCTCCTAAGTCACAAATCATCCCCCGAAGCTAACCGGATCACCCAAAATCACATCCGATCCCTCTCACTCATAAGTCAACATCTGGTTGACTTTTCCAAACCAAATCTTCCTTAAAGAGACTAAGTGTCTCATTTCCTTCTAAAACTAATCCAAATCGACTCGTTCACCCAAGACTCTTGTAATGAAACATAAGGAAGCAGAAAATGGAAAAAACGGGGCGATAACTCACGTGACGACGAGCCGAGTCGTCACATTAGTGCATAGTATAGCGTAAGTATATATATATATTATATATATAAGCTATATTCGATATAATATTACCTAATACACTTATACTTAGTGCATAGTATAGCATAAGTATATATATTATATGTATATAAGCTATATTCGATATAATATTACATAATATACTTATACTTAGTGCATAGTATAGCGTAAGTGTGTGTGTGTGTATATATATATATATATAGACACACACACACGTACGCTTCGTAGTACTATTCATCCCTTGTATTACAAAAGTATTAACGTCTTACATTTATATAATTTAGATAGTAAATAAAAAAGTAATTTTTAATTTTGACCATTGTTGGCCTGAATAGAAACCAACTTTGGTCGCCAATTAGACATGAATTTAAGTTTGCGACCAAAGTTGGTAGCTAAATTTAAATCAGATTTCTTTGTATTTTATATAATATTTTAATTAATAATATAATTATATTATGACTGAGTCAGACTTTGACGACCAACGTTGGTCGTTGTCTGCCTACCTTTTCGTTTGCAACCACCGCTGGTCGCTAATTTTAAATTTTATATATTTAATTTTTATAATTTTTTAAAATAAAAATATAATTATTAAAATTTTGTAGGTGGATCCCCTTTTAGCGACCAATATTGGTCACAAATCTCAGAAAATATTTGACCAAGCAAGTCTGACCAGTCCAGTCAACATTATGACTAATTTTGTGACCATATTGCGACCAATCTTGGTCGCTAATATATTTAAAATTATTATTTTATTATTCTCACGAGTTTAGCGACCAGCGTTGGTCGCTTTACTTGGTAGACCAACTTTGGTCTCCAAAGTTTGATCGCTTTTTATAGAAATTCTAGTAGTGCTAAAACCAGTTATGAATACATAACGAATGCAAAATCTGTTATGGGAGACATCCATCATTGCAAGTGGATGGATCCATTTGCACGATTTATAACAACAATAAAGTTCTACCTCGTATAAAACTTGATAAGCTTTGTGATATAGAAAATCTCAGTGGTCATTCTTTTTCGGTAAGCTCAGAAGTTTTCCTTTTCCCTTTTCATACTTATGGAAACTCGAGATGGAATAAGTGCGATGAGAATCAAAATAGTTAAAAGATAATGTGATTCTCCTTTATATTCTTTTTATTTCCCTTTTCGAATCACAAATCTGCTATTCCCTTGAATTTATACGTCGCGGTGTACTTAACAACCTTCCTGACAGTGTAATTGATGCCATTCTGGTATATTCGCCTTTGCAAAATGCTGTGAGAATAAATATTTTATCAAAGAAGTGGAGATATAACTGGTGTAAACTTTTAGTGTTGACGCTTGATCAAACATTTTGGAAAGCTGCGAATATCTTAATATTCTCTTCTCATAAATTTACAAACATTATGTACCACTTGTTGACCCTACATTCTTCCCTTCTTTATTAAATTTTATGTTAAGTCAAACTAAAACAATCGGGGAGTGTGTATGTGTTATTTGTATGTAATGATTTCCTTATTTTTTGTACTCATTATAGATCTTCAGTTAAGTTCACAGTTTCTTAATCTTTCTTAGGTGGATGCTTCTTGTCGTCCCGATGAATTGCTTGATCCAGTGACCAGTAATGATGTGAGTGAAATTCCTACGAGCTTCTCAGATTTCTAGCATTATAATGTTGAAATAATAATATAATTGAGCATAATATTCAAGAATATGTTATGTATATTATAAAAATACTTTTTTTTTAAAATAATTATTTTCTATAGTACATACATGGAATATATATTTAAAAACTTTATTTTCTTTCATTCTCAATTATGTAAATAATTTTTTGAGGTTTTCTTTTTGTTAATATCAAAATTATTATTACAAAAAAATTGTTCTAATTAGCTTTCTACCTAATATGCTCAATATTTTATTATTCCAACACTATATATGCTTAGAGTGGTGGATCCACTTGGGCACTTGTGGGTGCTTAAGCACCAATTAATTTTGATCATATTTAGTAAATTTATATAGGCAATTATAAAAATATTTAGATAAATATTGAGTGAGTATCCACAAGTAATTTTATTTTTTCTCTTCTTTTGGAGTTTTTATCGGCGAGTACCCATAACTTTAAAATTCTGGATCCGTCACTGTATGCTTAAATACTATTTTAATTTTATTAATTATAAATAAAATTTATTTATTATAAGGTAAGTCCATAATATAAATTAAACGCAAAAAAACTATTATATTAAAAAGCTAAAAAAATAAAAAGAAGATAAAAGTTGATAATTTAGAGGGTAAAATAGGTATTTGGCGATCAAAAATTTAAGAAATCTAGTTGAGTGACCGTCTGAGTGCTATTGGCATAGTTAAGTAACTTTATTGTTACAAACGAAAAAAATATGACTTTAGTAGATAATTTTGAACAGTTGAGTGACCATCTACGTAATGGACTCTTAAAATCCTTATCGTCCTCTTTGGTATTAGTGCAAGTGTTTTTGAAGTTAAGGTGAATTATATATTATATTATATTTTCCTACTTCTTAGAAGAGGGAATACATGCACCAGCCCGTCAACATGCCTGTCTGTCATGAATATGGGCATTTTGGCCAAGAATTGACAAAATAATCAAGTCAGTAGTAACCAGGCGGGGACAAATTTGCAAGAAACGGGGCCCACTTTAATTTTTCTTCCACACGTCAATTTGTAGGCTCTTAAATCGCTATCACATCTTTTAAAAAAAGAAAAAGGAAAGCTGGGCCCACGGAATATGTGGATCTCTTTGCTAAGATAAATATGACAGCTTTTCAAATGACAACTCTTGGAGTATACTTTTATCTCTTATTTAGCTCTTTACTAACTATAATTATTTTTATAAAAATTTAGTAAATTTGGCAAACCTTGGTGAAATTTTAATGCCAACAAAAGCCATTTTACATGATAGATTAGAAAGAAGTAGGCTACATATTCATTTTGGAATTTTTTATATACCATAAATGTACTTATTGTACTTTTTGATTCCGATTTATTTAAATAAGCTATAACAAAATGAACTTCTATTTGATGCTTATTATTTTTATCCATTTATTTTCATTTTGAACTTTAATCTAACAAGCAAAACTGTGTTTGTTAGCAATTTAAAAAATTTGCATAGTTCCAAAGGTTAAGAAAGTTCGCTTTTCAAATGTAAATTTTATGGTATTGCAGTTTGGAATTTTTTTTTAATTCATGATTACATCTAAAATATCTAATATTATACTGGATAGCATCACAAACATTACAGCTTATAATTTTTTTATTTAGCTTGAATGCCACAGTAATTTAAGTGGGTCAATTAAAGTTTAATTTGGGAAACACTTTAATGTTAAATTTAGTTTAGAATTTTTTTAGAGAATCTTTGAGAAAAAGGAAAAGGAATGTCTTCATTCCGTTAAACAGAGAAAAGTTAACAATATCATTAGAAAAATTAAGGGAAAAGGAATGTCATTTTGTAAATAAGAAGAACCATTTTAAGAAAATATTCAGAAAAAATTAAGAGGGAAAGGAATTGTTATTTTGTACTATTCAAATATTTGAAAAAAACATGAGATTTTAAAGTAGGAAAACATATTTTTCAACTTTTTAATATTTTTATGTTGTTTAAATTGAAATAAAGTTACCACACCTTATTTGAATCAGATTTAAGTTTATCTAATATTATGATTATATTATAACTAACGTTAGTCTATCATTATATAATATACTTGATATATGAGCCAATTAATATTCGATTAATTAAAAATAAACTAATCCAAGTTAATCATTAATATTATAATGATATATAGCTTCAACAATTTTGTCAGAAATTATATTTCATAAAAGTGCAAAATAGAAAAATAGTTACCTTTCTGTATTCAGTTGTTTTAAAAGAAAAAAAAACTTAAAATGAGAAAATTTATTATTAAAATAATATTATGAGCATTAAGTATTTAATTCGTTCATCCTTCGATTTTTATAGATATATTTTTGAACTTCTATTGTTATTAATAAATGTGTATGTGCTAAAGTACTACGTATTTGATACCTTTCATATTTCTACCGGAGAGCGGTGAAGATCTTATTTCATTTTGTATCGAAGTTTGAACGATAATGTAGCAAGAAGTATTTTCCTTTTTCAAAGTTTATGGTCTAAAGAATTACGAAAAATTAGGAAATCTGGTAAGGAATAATTACTACGCATACACAAAAAGGGGTTAATTATTTAATGTGAAATATCATATTAGTCAAAATATTATTTACTAAAATAAGAGAGTGACAAATAAAATAAAAAAAGAATATGAAGAATAGAGTAAATACCATAAATTACAAAGATCTTCGCTTGGGTTAGTGCTAGCATAAGAAGGACAAATAAATTTCCTTTTTGTTAGCCAATTATCTCTTTTTAAGATATTAAAAAAATTCATGGAAAAAGTATACTAGAAAATTTGGATCAAATGATTTTATGGGTCTTTACAAATTAATTTTTAATTTTATGACCCCATCTCTTCAAAACTAAACATTAAAAGGAAAGTTTTGAGTATAAAATACTAACTTTTATATTGACTGTATGATGAACATACAATTTACAGCTTGCGTAATCGGCATTATATAAATCGATCTAATTTAAACAGCTTGTTATTTAAAAGAAAGAGCATGAAGTATCAATTAATAATTATTATTTTAATTAACATTTAATAATTATTATTATTGGTAATAAAACACCCGAGTATACACATAATTGACGCCAACAACAATTGAGAAGATGACAGAGTTAAGTTATTTTATTACTTTTAATTATTTAAAATTTGTTTAGAACCAGGACCCAAAAAGTTATTGGTCATAATATGCTATAAAATTTTCTTGAACTTTTTTTAACATCTTCACTTTGTCCTCTGAATTTTCTTAAGTTAATTTGATAATAAAAATTTACAATTACTCAAATAATCTGTACTTTAAAATTACAAATTCAAATATAGTTTAATTAAAAATTTAAAATTGTATCATTTAGGAACTAATAAATGATTAAATTACTATGATAAATAATGTATGTCAAATAAAGTGTACTTAAAAAGTTTCTGAATGGTACAAAAATAATATTACCACTAAAAATTAGCAAAAGAAACATTAAATAGTTGTATATTTAAACACAAACAGGTCATATAATCGTTGGGCTCGGGCGAAGCCGGCGAAGCCCGAGCAAAACTGCACTAGTTATATTTTATATATTATATTATATATACTATCTAATAAGAGGGAAAGGAGCTTTCCGTCAACACGTCTGTTTCATCACGAGGGTATTTTTGGTAGTTTGTAATATCTGTGTTTCACTGTTGTTTTACCTAAAGGCATCATATATATGCTACAGCACAACCCTTTTGCGTATTGACAATTGTACACTTCTGGTTTGAGAAGAGTTATTGCAGCTTTATTACATCATTACACCACCGGGCCCACTTCTTTTGAGGTTATCACTTCTCTTACCATGCTGGCCCACTACATTTCCGTATTTCACGCTCAAACTCAATTTACCTATATAACCAAATAGAACCAATAATAGTATACCTACAACTTTCAGAGCGTTATTACTTGGTTTCTTAATTAGGGAAAATTAATTTCTTGATCAAGGTTCATTTGTATGAGTCCGAAACCGAAATGATAATAAATTGGACTCAAATTTCTTTTTAAAAATAAATGGAAAGGTCATTCATTCATAGCAGAAAAAGCGCTCACTCACTCGTATCTGAAAAGGCAGGCGGGGGGATTTTTTCATTCTTAAAAGCCTTCTTTCATAGATAATCAGTAGTATTCCTCTCGCTAGCTATTCTGAGTAAGAGGGGGAGGACTTGATGTGACTACTATTAGAACTCCAACCCCGAGAGACTCTACAATCATTATGAGCGGATAACCCTTTTCCTTCCCTTCTATAGAGAGGTTGCCTCTTTCTCCCCAGGTAGTTCACTCACTCCCAATGCCTACCATTTCTATATACTTTTGAAAATAGAGAGGTAGTCGCAGCAGGAGAAGCACCCCTAAACCCCTGAGATCACTCGACCTCGACCGGTCAATCTCCTATCATTGCTATCTCGTGCGCGAAGGGTTGCTCATGCTTCCCAAATGTCACGCATTTTTTAGGTTATTAGTCAACAGCTCCCTGGACAGCGAAATAGGGGTGACTTCACATTGTTTCCTAACATGCCTATCTTTGTTTTAGGGAAATCCTCTCCCCGTTCAGGCGGATGCCGCACCTTGTGCTTGTGAATGAGTGTGATATATACCTCTTTGCTCAGCACGTGACCGTGTACCCCGAAAATGGAAGTTGCATGTCTTCGCCCGCTCCCGGTTCATGGTGGAATCCATTGAATGCATTGGTAAAGCACGGGATTACGGCCGAAAAGCGGAGGTTTCTGCTAGGCGAAGGAGCTCACAAAATATCCTAACTCTCTATGGGCAAGAAGCAAGGGCGCAGCTGCTGCGCGAAAGCCGGTCTTACCTTCTATTATATTAGTAAAGGGCCTTTAGGCTTGACTAATAAGATATATAGGGCTTTTCCCTTTACTAGTAAGAGGCAAAGATCATCAGCTTTTAGTCATCTATCTCGCTACCTACTCCTTTTGCAAAAAGGCTTTGGGGATAAGATCAGACTCGAGAAATAGTCTACTTCAAGGCTGCAGGGAGGACTACGCTCTGCAGGTGGGCATCACTATTTATCATGTCAAGACAGAATTCCCATTTGTTTTTGAAGGTGATCAAAATGATTCGACGAAAATCGGGCATACTCGAGAGAGAGAAGGATTAATTCATGTCAGGGTCACGGGGACGGGTGACCTGAACCCTCTTCCTCCGGTAAGAGCTATCTAACCTCTATTGTCTTGCTATAACCTAGTCTTACTCGCTCTTACCTCCCTGTATGTTTTCGTTTCTTTCTTTTTTGAGAATACCTGCCCTGCTGCCTCTGCTCTCGTTCGGGCCCCGGGAATCCCTTGCTTTTGGCTAAGGTCTTTATTTACCTTTTTTCATTCCCCCCCTCAAAACTACAAATTAACAAACACTACTGGAACGGCACGACAGCAATACCATAACAGATATACTTACCGACAAGAGAGATCGAGACTGACCTACCCAAGAGAGAGAACTCAAGAGTGACTCCCCCTATCACTTAAAGGCCGGAAGAAAAAAACTCCCACGGCCTTATTTACCAAGCTCGGGACTAGAGGAGCATTTTTGGAATTTGAGGTATCTCTACATAATGTGAAGAGTTGAGGATCAATTGTGAATTTGTGAATCCTTTGGAGCATTGGCTCGAACGATAAAATACTATTGAATAGAAAATGAAAGAATTGGTAAGAAATGAGATTAAATCCCTTGCCGGAATGACTTGAGTATATTGATTATCTCCCTTGCCGGGATACGTAGTTTATTGTTGTTGTTGCTCCCTTGCCGGGATATTCGGGCTGTTAGTTGTACCCTTGCCGGATTTATTCGTTATGTTGTTAAATTTCCCTAATGGGACCTCTTTGGGAGAGATTATTTGTGCTGTTTATTATAACATGGGATCGTGTGGTACGCCGTCCACTTATAAATTATATTTTGGGATTGTGTGGCACGCTGTCCACCTATGAATTATAAAATATGGGATCGTGTGGCACACTGTCCACTTATGAAATATGAATTGGGATCGTGTGGCACGCCGTCCACTTGTGAGTTATGAAATGGGATCGTGGGATCATGTGGCACACCGTCCACTTATGAAATATGAATTGGGATCGTGTGGCACGCCGTCTACTTGTGAGTTATGAAATGGGATCGTGTGGCGCGCCGACTACTATTACATATATATATTTTGGGATCGTGTGGCACGCCGTCCACCTATGAATTATGAAATGGGATCGTGTGTCGCGTCGTCCACCTATATATGATGTTAAGGTATTGAGGTAGTTTTGTTGTTATATCCGTTGATCTGTATATATATATATATATATATATATATATATATATATATATATATATATATATATATATGTGTGTGTGTGTGTGTGTGTGTGTGTGTGTGTGTGTCTGCACAGGTTGTTTTAGGTAGGTCCTATCTAGCCTCGTCACTACTTCGCCGGGGTTAGCCCAGCCACTTACCAGCACATGGGATCGGTGGTGATGATGCTATACTTCTGTGCTTTTTGCGTAGATTACGGTACCGGAGCAGCTTTTGGACCACAACAATAGCCTATTCAACCGGGAGCTGACTTCAGTCCAGGGACTTCGAGGTAGCCTAGTTGACGTTCGCAGGCAGGAGTCCTTTTTCTATGTTTAGTTTGTTTTCTTTATACTGAGACAGACGTTTTGTGTTTCCATTTCAGACTTGTTTGTAGCACTCTTTAGTAGTCCGTGAGTAGTGACACCAGATTTTGGGTAGAGATATGTTTTAAGCTTTCGCATCTTAATTTCATTTTTATTAAACTTAAAGTCTTCCGCTCTTATTTAATTATCTTCCGCACATTCATATTGTTGAGATTTATCAGAGAATGTTCAAAGTTTTGGCTGGCCTAGCTCCGTTAGTAGGCGCCATCACGACTTCCGATGATAGAAAATCCGGGTCGTGACATCCGTGCTGTGCACGGGCCCAATAAACATGTGCTAAATATTAGACTATAATTTTTGAAAGCTTCATACAGATTGACAGCTATTATTTTCTTTTTTTAACCGATATACACTAAGGAGTTTGCTTTACAATCATGTTGTGCTAATTAACATGAGCAAATTTTTTGCTTAACGTATGCTAAATGATATAAAGATTCCTTTTTATAACGTAAAAAATTACATCTCGTGACTTCTATGTTCTCTCTGCTTAACTTTGCTGAAGGGTATAAAGATTCTATTTTACAATATAAGAAATTACATACCATCTCTTCTTTGTTCTCCTTGCATGTTTTTGCTTCTAAAGTTCTTCTCTTATTTTCTTCGTCTCTTTCTCTGTTTTTATAGATGTTTTGCTTCTATTAAAGGTGCTCCTATAACTATCTTCACTGTCAATTTCTTGTATATCTTTGTAAGGTAGTTAGTTTTCTTTAATATGTCTTGAATACCAAAATAAATTTTGACTATAGTTTAATAAAAAATTAGGTTTAATATATGTCCTTAGTCTCTAAATGCTCCTCTTGCTCTTAACTTTGGACTTCTGTTCTGTAAGTGTTTATCTTTCTGAACTTATTCTTTCCTCAATTATACAAATTGCAATTTATTTCCTTTGTGGATTTTGTACCACTTCTATATTAATGTCATATATTCATCGGTTTTTTATGTTGTGTTAATTTTTCTGACAAGAAATATTAGGGGTTCAACTAAGCTTTTGTGCTGCCCATAGTCTCCATAGCATCGCAACACCCATCACCATAAAAGAAGCTTAATATAAATTAAACCTGATTTTTTTGTCTTCTGCGGTTCTATTTAGGCCATAAGTATCAAGAATATCTTACATGTTGGTTTTTAATTTAAGAGGAGCTGAATTATCAGTTGACAAAAATGGAGTTGATGAGAAAATTTAAGACTTTGAGTGCTTCAAACGTCGTTAATCGGATGGAAAGCAAGTTACCGCGGAACTTCAAAAATATTAAGTGAAATAAAGAGAGTCTCAGTGCTGAGAGTTAAGCTACGATGGAGCAAATTGCTGATTACCCTAGGATTCTTGTTTTCTTATATTTTTTATTTTATATTTTTATTAAAGAATTGCGATTTTAACATAATCTTAATAATACTTTACTTCTGAAATTATTTAAAATCAATGCTTAACTTAACAATAAAATCAAACACATCAAAAAGTCAAAAGGGGAAATCTCAATTGGGAACTGAACTCAGGTAGGAGTTGTTGTCAGTTGCTATCTATCAAATAAGTTTACAAGGCAGGAATATTTTTTATTTTTACAAGTTTGGTTGATCCACTTTACTATCTCTAACCAATATCAACAATATAAAATACTGATAACAATTAAATAAGTGCGGAAGGCTTTAAGTCTAATAAAATGAAATCAAAATGCGGAAATTTAAAACACATCTCTACCCAAAATATGGTGTCACTAGTTCACGGACTACTAAAGAGTACTGCAAACAAGTCTGAATGAAAAGAAAATACATATGTCTGTCTCGGTACGATGAGACAAGCGGAAATAAAGTAAAGGACTTCGGCCTACAAACACCAGCTAGGCTACTTCGTGAGTCTCTGGACTGAAGACAGCTCCCGGGTAAAGTCCTACCGCTGCTGTCCAAAAGCTGCTCCTGGATCTGTGCAAAAATAAATGCACAGAGTGTAGCATCAGCACAACCGACCCCATGTGCTGGTAAGTGCCTGGACTAACCC
>MU719346.1:34819-47671 GCA_026770625.1 Nicotiana glauca | reverse complement strand
CCATCCAAAAGCCACATTACGGTCCAAAGAAAGACCTTCTGATCAATTTTAAGAAATGTCAATACAAGCACGTAAAGTAAATCATGTTATGGACAACACTTCGGTACCAGAAAATGAAAGACCGAAAATGAGAGAGTCTTACTAGTGAAAACCCTCAAGGGCACCGTAAGACGATGTGAGTTGAGAGACCGAAAATGAGAGAGTCTTATTGGTGAAAATCCTCACGGGCACCGTAAGGCGATGTGAGTTGAGAGACAAAAAATGAAAGAGTCTTATTGGTGAAAACCCTCACGGGCACCGTAAGGCGATGTAAGTGAAAATATAAAATAATGAAAAAATAAGAGTAAGAAAAAAAAAGCTAGAGACGGTATTTGACAAAGCACGAAAAAGAAAATATAGATAACAATTTAATATATATTTCAACACAGAACCGTTAGTAAAATAAAATTCCTTAAGCTTGTAAACTCTACTGTGTTAAAACACAAAATCAGAAAGACTGTTAGAAGAAAAAACTGGGAAAACAGTAAAGTATAAAAGATATTCCGAGTCCATAATTTGCTTGTGCGTCCTTAAGGAATTTTAACTCCCTCACACGTTGCCAAGGTAATGGATTAAATCCTCCCAGGATGAAACGGAATAAACCTTCCTGCAACAGTGGCAATACAAACTGCAGGATACCAACAAACTCAAAGAACGGAGCAAAATCACACTTACGAATTTAGAAGAGATTTTGCAAAATAGAATGCAGGATTTTCAGAAGGAAGGACGTTTTGTAATTTTTCAGTGTTTCGAAAATGCAGCCATGCCTCAGAATTTATAGGCAATTATAAGAAGATGTGTAATATCTGTTCACAAGGGAAAAATTAACGTTCAGCGTTTTTGGATTTTAAATTTCAGTTAATTAACTGACTGGATTTTAATTAATTATTAAATAATTAATTAAATAATTTTTGTCGAAAAAATAATCTTATCGACCGATCGTTATCCAAATCCTAAGAATTCAAATCCAAGAAGTGATCTCTTCAACTCCTTTTAAAAGTTCTAAGAAGTGATCATATATATATATACACACACAAATGTAGTTGTCCCTCACCAATGAGGGACGGAATTCAAGACAAAAGCTCACTTCATTCAAATTTTCATTTCCCTCAATTTTATTTCCCACCATTTCCAATTTACTCTCTTAGACTTTTAAAGTCCAATGCTTAAAGTCTTTAAAGCCCAATGCTTAAAGTCCAACAATTACTTGAAAATAATAATTAGATTTTCTATGTACAACTTAATATCTAAGCAAACTAGACCATATAATATGTAGAATGTATCATTAGTCAACAGCTGCTCACTTACAATAATAGGATCAGGTAGCTTTTGTTATACTCTTTTGCACATACACTGTATTCAGATAAGAAATGCAAATAGATGTACGAATCAATCTACGAAAAGGAATGTTCTTAGAAAAAAGAAAGGCTATCCCCAATACTTATCGTATCTTCACTCTGTTGGTTCACTGAATGTGTACTGTGTCAGTTCTGCTATACCCTTTTTCGTATTGCAGCATCAGAAAATTCGTCCAATTTCTATGGAATTGCTACCTTTCCCCTACCAATAATTTATGTACATCGTCAAGGCTCAAAGAGCAAGAGATTATGCATATCTACATAGCTTCTCATATGTCCAATACATTTGTATTTCTGCTTCTTACTCCTACTTGGCAGCTCTGTGCAAGAAAGCATTGCGCGTGCATGCAGGATCGGGAGAAGGGCCGCACTCAAGAAGGTTTGATGTAGGCATCCTATCGGACGCAAGCCAGTTGATAGATGATTCAATGACTCTAACATGTGATATATAGGTCATACGCAAATTTTTTATTGTTGCTCCAAAGTCCAAATTACTTATCTGATTAAAATAAAGAGGGGTATATGATTCTTTTGTTTGAGTTTATAACGAAGCTATTGGACCGACCTAATTTCTAAAAGGGGTATTATCACGTTTAGTTCACTCCAGAAATTTTTTATATCTGGTAGCTGAAAAAGTGTATAAAATTTATATATAACATATAAAGTGTATATATATATCTATATTATTATAAAAGCATGAATAAAATGTTGGATTACAAAAATAACCTTTTAATATTAAGTATAATAACTCACAATAAAAGGACATAATCAGAATTCTAGACATAAGCCTTATAATCCTATTAGTTTTAGGATAAAATACTAGACGTTAGAATCCTATTCCTACATGATTACCTTTAGAAATTAGATTTTATTTTTTTTATTTTTTAAAACGATATTTTTCCAATGTTGGTTACTACTGAAATTCATATATAAAGAATAAAATTTACACTACGCAATGTGAGCACACTTCGTTTATGAAAAGTCCAAGAGTCTCCTCAACAGGACTTTTCATAAATGTCCAAAATTCACCTTCATATATTTAAATATTATTAAATAATTAAATAAGGTAGATTTCAATTATTTAGAAGGTTCTTTCGTTAATTTAAGTTTTAACTTTTGGGGTTCTCACTTTTATAATGGCACATGATGGTTTAAATATTTATTTATTTGAAGGAATAATAAAATTTAATTAAGGAGAGAAATTTTATATATAATAATAAAACAATCATCTAAAGCATAATAACTCACAATAAAAGGACATAATCGGAATCCTACACATTAGCCTTGTAATCCTATTAGTTTTAGGACATAATATATACTACACGTTAAGAATCCTACATGATTACCTTTAGAAATCCCATTAGTATAATTATGTTCGGGCATAGATATAAAATACTACATATTAGCATGTAAATCTAATACCTTTAGGAACATGTTAGATTTTTTATTAATAAAATTATTTTTTGGAAATGGACATATTTTTAGCCACGTAATCCTATTACTTTTATGATATACTTCTTTAAAAAATTATACTACTAATTTAATTTGAAAACGTATTATATTGTCCAAATTTATTTAGAAACGGGAGAGCCTATATTATTATAAAAGCACGAATATAATATTGATAGACCAAAATTGCGCTAAAATATTAAACAGAAGAACTCATAGGGAAAAGACATAGTTGTAATAACTTATTTTTTTGGATTATAATAACTTCTATGTTAATATTTTTAATATTTAAGATTTTAAGATTAATACAATCTTGTCTATTGAATTCTTATTAAAAATATGTATGAAGGTTTAATAAGATCAGTTTCATAAGAATCCTCCATATTAGTAATACATTACCAGTCTATAAAATTAAATACAAAAAAATTAGAATAAATGCTAAACGGACTGTATAAAGTGTTAAAATTGAGAGAAAAATTCATATGGTAATATATCATTATATTATATTTGTACTACTTTCCTATCAAATAATATTTTTTTATTATTACTTTTTTTTTGTAATATAGAAAAATATACACAATTATTAAAGAACAACTAAGAATCTTTTTAGAAAATAAATGTGTGAGAGAAGAAAGAAAAAGGTTGGTAAGAGACAATACCACTAATGATTTTGAAACATAAAGATCAAAAAGTGGAATGTCAGATCGATCTTTTTATTCTTAATAAAATTTATGGTGGATAAAATTATAATTACAGTTAAATATTCAAACATCAGATGAAATAATATTAAGAATCTAAATTAACAGAAAATAAATTATATATAATGTTAATACCAATTATTCAAATCTTTCAATTAATTATTTGGCAAGAGAATCCAATTAAATTATTTTTCAAATTCATCATATGAGTAAAATTATTTTCAAGTTAAAAAAAAAAACTTAGGGTACATAAATTTATTCCACAAAAAGAGTATTAGAGATTAGAAAAACAGATCACAAAGTAAAAAAGATTAGTATAATATTAAGAATGCCATACAAGCGTTTGAGTAAGCACAATCAAAGCTAAATCCTGAACAAGAATAAGCTTTCAAGACTATATTATAAAAAGTCGACTCTGGTATAGCGAGATTATCCTTTATAGATGCCTCCGACGAAATCGAAATAATATTCTTAGGTCATACATTACTTGCAAATATCAGATCAAGAGGCATGATATTGTTAGAAATAAGAACAAGTGGTGTACCAGCAACGATTTTATTATGAGGTCGTACAACTCACTTTAGATTTGATATACCTCTTCAAATTTCTGAAATAACCATCACAAACATATCAAAGCAGAACAATAGTGCTAAATTTATAAGTAAAGCAAAAGTGATAGTATTTGATGAAGCGTATTTGGCTAAGCGTCAAACGATCGAAACAATGCCCAGAGTTTTGGAGATATATTGAATATCGATGAACCGTTTGGTGGAAAAGTAATAGTTTGGGAGGTAATTTCTGTCAAGTACGATCAGTAGTTTCAAAATTGACCAAAGCAAAAATTGTAAAATCTAGCTTGCCAGAATTATACTTATGACCTCAAACGAAAAATATTCAAATGACAAGAAATATAAAAGTAAGAACAGATCCAACATTTAGTGACTTCTTGCTTCGTGTCGGAAACGAAGAAGGGCATCCAATAAAAGATGATTTGGTTCTTCTAGAACACTTGGTTATCAACCCCAATGGTAATAGTAGTGCATTTAATAAGGAAAATATTTTCATCACTAGATTAAAACGCAATTTATGAGGATTACATAATAGAAATTAAAGAGCTATCTTAGCTAGCAGAAATGAATTTATTGATCAACTAAATAAAAGGTTGATTGCTAAGTTTTATGCTAAAAATAAAATATTTTTTGGTTTTGACTCATCAAAAGATGATACCAACAATTACTACCAAGAAAAATACTTAAATACTTCAATACAAAATGACCTTCTACCGTACATATTTATTGTCAAGTTCATTATTTCTTACGTATATTAGTGTGACCACATATATAATAGACTAAGTTGAAATTGATCTTTTATTGCATATAGGTTGATTTTGAAAAAAAAAAAATGCCCCTCATGCCTGAAAACATAGATCCCCTTAATAGCTTATGTACGTACAGTATATAGAAATTTTGATAATAACGTCATATATGTAGAACTTATGATACCGGTCAATTGCTTCTAAGTATGTGTTTATCCCTGAATTCAACTTTCGTCTTCCGAAACTAAAGAATATCCTTCTAAATTTGTGTGAAAATAATTTTCAGTATGTTTATGTTTTGTAGTTATAATAAATAAACCACAAGGATAAACATCCTAAATATTGGGTTATATTTACCATAATATATTTTCTTATGTGAATAACTATATGTTGCACTTTCAAAAGAGATATCAATGTTGACAACAAGAGTTTTGGGTAATGGCAGAATAACCAAAGTATTATAAGGAAACATATACAAAAAACATTGTCTATAAAGAAGTGTTCGGTAAGATACCATTACATTCGATACCTTTAAACTACAATACATAATTATCTACTTAACATGACTAAAATTGATCATTTATGTAAGTTTTGATGATGTCCCTTCATTTTGAATTCACGCATTATGCTAATGTACTAATATTTTTCGGTATTTAGTTGATTGTTGTAGTAATATATATACAAATTTTCTCATTAATTAAATTTTATTATTCCTTCATCTAAATAAATATTTAAACTATTATGTGCCATTATTAACGTGCAACACACGTTTATAGATACCAGTATATATATATATATATATAAATTTTATATATTTTTCAGCTATTATTTTTACTGCAGCTATACAATGTTATTTTTTCTTTCTAAAATATAACCATGGGCATCGAAGGTTTCCCAGAAGTTGTATAGGCTCCAAAATCAAAGTGGAGTCACATGACTTTTGAAGGTATTAGATAAAAAATATCCAAGCTCAGTTTCTTCAACATAAATGAAGGTAGCACTTGAATTTCATCAAGAAGTACATAAAGCCACTCCGCCACTATTTGGAGAATATTTATTGGGATTTAATATATAAACGAGGAAAATGGTCAAATTTACTTGAAATTGAGCAACTTGTCTATTATCTTTTGGTCTAATATTATCTTTGTTAGAACAAAGTTTCATTTTGCCCTTGACTCCTAAAGGAGCTCCCGCTTAAGGATAATTTTAAATCACAGTTAAAAATTATATAATAAATTTCGATAATTTTCTCTCGACGAATTTGGACACAACGCGCACACAGATTAATTTCATGTTGGAGTTCCGTTAATGACAAAGACAAATACAAAACGATTTGCTGGTAATAGAATAAAGGAATGAAAAGTATAACAAATAGTATACTTAAAATCAATTTTGGATAGTACAAATATAAATTTGAACTTTTTGTCCTAAAAAGAATAAATGTAACCTAATTAGACATCACAATCAAGAGGAATTTGAGTCCCATGAATGAAAAACCTCTTGTATGTTTTACTAGTCTCCTCAATAAGTCTACTTAGGGCAACAACAACAACCCAGTATAATTTCACTTAATAGGGTTTGGGGAGGGTAGTGTGTACGCAGACCTTACCCCTACCCTGGGATAGAGAGATTATTTACCCCCCAAATTCTTCCCTTCAAGAACTTCCCATCTTGCTCTTGGGAAGACTCGAATTCACTGCCTCTTGGTTGGAAGTGGAGGTTGCTTACCAAATAAGTCTACTTAGGGCGAAATATGAATTAATCGGGCCAATAAATATTTGAATATTGAATTTATACAACAACAACAATAACAACCCCGTATAATCCCACTTAGTGGGGTCTGGAAGGGTAGTGTGTACGCAGACTTTACCCCTACCATGGGATAGAGAGGCTATTTCCAAATAGACCCCCGACATCTATCCCTCCAAGAACTTCTCACTTTGCTCTTTAGGAGACTCAAACTCACACCCTTTTGATTGAAAGTGGGGATTAATTACCATAAAAGCAATCCCTTTTGTCATATTGAATTTCTGCGAGAAAAACAACAAAGAGTATTGAAGGTTGGAGCCATGGAACCAAACCAAGGAAATGTGGACCCAAATCCCAAAAGCTACAGTGAAATAGCCGACATTGTGTTCCCAAATCCCATAGGATTGCCTTGTCCAGATTATGCAACCCTCCTTTTCTCACGCATACTTCACCACTTTTCTAATCTAAACACACACACCCAAAACACACGTAACTACAATAAAAAATTTAACAATCATCCCTTGTATTCCAATTTACTATGCCTGAATCTGATCAAAGTATACATACCCCCACGTTCGCTCCTCTTTTTTAGCAGCCAAATAACTCAACTACTCCTTCTTTCCATGCAAATCCCCCTCTTTTCCAAGTGACCATATTCATTGTTTAACCCCCTTCCCCCCCCTCCCCCTTCACCCAGGGTCAGGGGGACCAACCGAACTCATTACTCCCTCTCGTCCACAATAAGTGATTAATTTATTTTTTATTTTGGTCCAAAATTAGTATTCCATTTATATAATCAAGAAAATATTCAATTTATTTTTCAAAATTACCCTTATGTACATATCCCTAAAAAGTCATTTACTACTCACATTTGAAAAGAGAAGTAAGTGCTACTATAATTATGGTGCAACATTTAATGAATGGTAGTTTAGACACACTAACTACTTTCGTCTAGAATTTAGTATTTTCTTAATTGGTGTGCCAAAAGCAAATTGGTCACTTATTGTGGAGCAGAGAGAATAATTTTTATTCAAACAGTGTATTTAGTGTTCAAAATCCATTAATACATACACATTAAATTTAGAACCCAACCACTAATACTGGAAGTCGTGCACTAAAATCTATACTCCCTCCGGTTCACAATAAGTGTCCAATTTGCTTTTAGCACTCCCATTAAGAAAATACTAAATTCTATACAAAAATACCTACTATGACTAAACTACCTCTAATTAAATATTTAATGTGAGGAGTAAGAAAACTTTTTAGGGATATGTACATAGGGGTTATTTTGTAAAAACAAATTGAATTCTTTCTTGATTACATAATTGGACACTTATTTTGAGCCAAAATAAAAAAGTGAATTGGACACTTAGTAACTTATAAGGTTGAAATACTCGCTCCGTCTCTGCCCCAACCCCCTCCTCCCACCCCCTACCTTGTGTGTTAGTCACTTGATCTCTTGGTATAAATACTAGTTTCCTTCATAGTTTTAGAATCAGGGTCCAGCTCCAATTGAGCTTTTTTCCCCCTTTTTTACTCATTCCTCAATCTTTCATTCTTCTCCATCACAAAAACTAAAGTTATATCATCTTTGCTAGTAAAACCAAGAATCATGGCTGATCAACAGGTAAAGCAAGTGTCAAAAAGGAAGAGCAACATTTCAAGAAAGTGTGCTTCTCTGATTAAACAACAACGAGCCAGGCTTTACATTGTACGTCAATGTGCCACTATGCTTCTCTGTTGGTATATTCAAGGGGATGATTAGATTCATCCTCAATCCCAAATTCTAAACTCCACCACCACTACTACTACTACAATTAAACATACTACCAAAATGACCTTACTCTACTATACGTCTATGGCCTAAACTTACCTTCTTTCTACTTTTAATCCATCATTTTCACGTGCTTGATCCAGGTCTGTACGTTAGGGGGCGTATTGAAGATACAACAAGTAAATAAAAGTGTACTCTCTCTAATAGCTTAAGTTTTTGGATGAGACGGTCACACGATTCAACAAGTCCAGTAGCTGATCCTGTTCGTCTTCCGTAGTTTCTTAAGTGTCCGTCCAGTTATTCTGTCTTTTTTGATCATGTGCTACTTTTTCACCTTTTTTATCCAATGGGTGCAAATGCCCCATTTGGGTTTTTGAGCACATGAACAAATTAACAGGAGAGACTTGTAGATGGCCACTTTGAAACAGAGGTTTTGGGGCAAACAGAGGACGCTGACAAAGAGGAAAATTCCAAGAATATGGTGGACAGAAAATCAAACAGGTGGCACAGCAAGATCTCGTTATATATCTAATCTGAAAGGCTGTTTTTATATTTTATGTAACAAAAGCGTATATGTTATTGTAATGCAATCCACTATGTTACTACCTCACTTAAATTTCCCAGTAATATGTGTTGGAGCAAATATAGAAGCTCATGTAATGAGGTCCAGAAGAACAGGGATGATTTTTACACTCATTGTATGATATGCTTCCACTGTTATAAATAAAAAGGGTTGGGTTGGCCTATGTTGCTCGGACTCTCAGAAAATATCGATAGATGCATGTCGGATCCTAAAAAAATAGTATATTTTTGAAGGATACGATATAGGTGCGATAACTATTTTATAGAGTCCACGCAACATAGGTGTTGACAGCCCTTAATGGAATAAAATAATGGTTTTATGTTTAATCTTCCTTTCTCTGATGGAATTGACTAATTGGGCTAGCATAGTTTTCCCCTTTTTCATTTGTTAGGTCAACTTTTGGTGAATACATGCAAACACAGTCCTACTCCTGTATGGGTAAAAAATTATCTCTAATATGAATAAGTCATGTTAGCATTGAGGAGGTATTCACAGGCTGCCATGTGTCACCAATACGACTCCAATGAATACCTGCCCAAAGTCGAAGTGGTTCTACAAATAATGAAGATTGTGGTCGTGGAGTCGTCAAGGATCAAGATCGAGGAGTCGTCAAAGATCAAGGTCGAGGTCGAACATACTTGATAGAGTTATAACGGCTAGTTTCAAGATCGAACACTAAAGAAAATATTTTGGTGGGTGTTCTCCGCACATATACTATTAGGGTTTCGAGGAATATGTTCCCTATAAATAGAAATAGATGTAATGATAGAGAACATGAGATATTCATTCGTGAAAAAAACATATTGGCTTTATAGAGATAATCTAGCCCTATTACAAGCATACAGAAATAAACTTTTTACTAAGATTCTTATCTAGCATTTCCACCGGATCTAAGAACAACATGAGTGTTCAAAGGCTCATATTCATCATTGTAAAAGAGAATATCCACAGATCTCACCCCTTTTGGGGTGACTCACACGTTTTTTATTTACTAAAATATCATTTATTGCTTTTTGTTACTATTTAATGTCATATTCCGTCTTTTTGGATCATTAAACACTATTATTATTGCTCACTTTCATTATCATCCGGGCAAATATACAAGTTATTTGTCATAAATCGATAACATGTCTTTAGGATATTATTATTAGCTACGATTGGCTCTTCTTATTTAAATCTAATTGGTTGAACCAGGATCTATATTTTCAGTCAAACATGTCCTAAGTAGCAAAATCCAAATCTGAGTCAGAATTTTCACAAAAGCCGGCATGATTCACTGTTTACATTTTACATTTTCTAGCTAATCTACATAGATTATACCCTAAATATAAATAATTATACAGATATTTTGTATACATGATTACACAAATATTACATATGTATTGGTTATTTTTAATTTAAGCGATTGAGTGAGAATTTTGGTTAATTCTTATTTTTACATTTTGGGACGTAATTTGCAAGTCGAGTCGATAGGATTCGAATGAAAAAAGGAAATATAATTATAGGATTTGCCATTTTTCTTATTAAATAAGTAAAAATCAATTGATCGGCAAAGGCGTTCTTCATGGTGGTAAATGAGGGGAGATCGAATAAAAGGATATTATACCGCTTTTTACCACAAGAAATTGATAATGATGGATAGCCTTTAAATTTAGTATACTTTAAAATATTTTACTGTCAGCTCACTTTTAAAAGTAATTATCGGTAAAATTTCATTATACGCATTAATCAGTAATATTTACAAGTTAAATGATATCAGTAGTGTAAAAAAAAACTTACACCATTGTAACTATGTAATAGGAGAGGATGTCGAAGTGAGATTAGAAAAGAGTGTCGTTAGNATATATATATATATATATATATATATATATATATATATTGCTGTCTTATTTGCACCACAAATGACAGTTGAGACGTTAGCTTGAGCCAACCTGGTCCTGCTTCTTATATCAACAAATAAAGGGAAAATTTCACATTAGAACAACTAGGCTCCATACTTTTTAATTTTATAGCTCATATTTTAATTTACAACCGACTAGCCCATAAATAATAGGCTAAGATTCAACATACAACTCCAATAGACTCTTAAAATCACTATTTAACTTTTAAAAAAGATTCCGCAAGCTTTTAAATTAATTTTTGAATCAGTAATTGAGACTCAAATATTAATTCAACAAACCAAATTCATTTGAGTGGTGAAAATTAGATTTTTAACAAGCTTAAATATGTGGGTTTAAATTTCGATTTTGATTTTATGAGAAATTTGGAGTGGGTGTTATTTAGACTTGTTAGAAATAGTATAAGGAGGTTGTATATAAAATTTGAAGTCATTTAATGGAGATTTGGGCTGGTTTTGAACAAGAATTGCAACTGAAAATCGTGAAAGAAGTTCGTCTACATACGCTTCTATAAAGGTGTATAAAAGTGTATAATAGTGTATAAGGTGTGTTTCTACACTCATATACAATATTATACATAATTATACAAAAAACTGACTTCGTCTTCTTCCTAGTGTCTTTTATGAAATTTAACTCAAATCTTGCTCAAATCTACTCCAAATCACTTCAAATTTAAATTTTGAACTCCTTTTGATAATTTCAATCAATTAGAACAATACCCAATCCAAACAACTAACAAATTAAAAAAAACCCATTTTCAAAAGCTAAGCTTTGAATGGTCTTCAATGGTGGACTTCTACTCTTCAATTTGCAAGCGGGTGACACAAGAGGAGAAACAAAAAATACACGGCCCTTTGAAGCATATGTAGAAGATGTGAGAAGAAGAGATAGTGAAAGCAATAGTTGTGAGAACAAAGAATTAATTCCACAGCTTTTAGAAGCAATGATTGTAAAAATACAGATTTTGAATTTGCAAATGCTTTCAAAATATGTACAATGTGGGCTAGATAGGATAAAACTTAAAACATGGGTCATTTTTTGTTATGGTGTGAAGTAATACGTATTTTCTTGTAATTCTTTCAAAAATAAATCTATACATGAGGCCTGCTTCTTCCATTGGTTTATTGTTGCAAAATATTTTATTTTTATAAACAACAAATTAAAAGCAATAACAAAAAGAGCAATTGTAAAATTAGAACACCGCAAATAAGTGACATACAGTTGCTAATGGTAACACCGCAAATAAGTGACATACAGTTGCTAATGGAATGGCTACTGATTTCAAGTCTTGCCTTATTACTGCTAACTAGGAGGTGGCTAACCAAAACCAGCATTGCTTGTTTTAATGCAAATTCCTGTAAATTTGAGATTTTAACAACTAATTAATATTCCTCAATCACAAGCTAGTTACATCATAGTTAGCATATGAAACCTCACCGTTCATTTCGCTCTAGTTGATACTCTTTCCGTTCCAATTTATGCAAACATATTTGACTGGATACGGAATTTAAGAAAAAATAAGACTTTTTGAATTTGTGATACTAAACAGGTCAAAAAGTGGTTCAGAGTATTTTTGTGGTTATAAAAGCTTCTCATTAAGGGTCGAATTGAAAGTTTAAGCTAAATTGTTTCCAAATTTAAAAAGGGTCATTCTTTTTTAAACGGACCAAAAAAAAATAGGTTCACGTAAATTGAAACTGATGGAGTATTATATTAGTGAGGGTGAAACTGAAACCACCTTTTGCAAGGGTGGCATTCAACTTAAAAATAATACTATATGTTATTAGGGTCTTTGAGGGTTGGCCTCAATTTCTTAACTCAAATTCATTATACCACAAAATTGTAGTAGAATACTACTACTTTTTGGGTCTTAACTTTCAAACACATAAACCTCCGAACTCATAACTTTGGAACTTGTAAAATTTTGAACCTGTAAACGAAAGATGAAAAAACTAAAACTGAAAATGTATAAAATAATATTTTTTTTCT
>MU719346.1:0-20623 GCA_026770625.1 Nicotiana glauca | reverse complement strand
TTTCTCTTCTATTTATAGCAAAATTTTCGAAATTTTTCAGATTTTTTTTTTTAAATATTTTATTATTTTTTAATTAAAAGAAATCCTACTTACAAATTGCTTTTATTTTTTTTAGAAAAAGAAATCACACCTTTATTTACTTTTATTTTAAAATTCCAACTTTAATTACTTTTATCTTATTTAAAATCCCATTTTTTTATTTTTTTAAAAGAGAATCTCACTTTATTTAACTTTTCTTTAAAAAAAAACAAATCACTTTCTTTTGCTTTTCTTTTAAAAATTCTACTTTCATTTACTTTAAAATTTTTAAATTTTCAGATACCTTTATATTTATTTTTTAATTTCAACTTTATTTTACTTTTTATTTTTTTAAAATTTCCACAAAACTTTTTAATTTTTTTAATTTTCTACATTCGTTTACTTTTTTTAAAAGAGAATTCCACCTACTTTTACTTTTATTTTTTATTCAATACATCCTTTTTTTCTTATTTTTTAAATCACTCCCGAAATTTTTTTTTAAAAAAATATATATTTTCGGATTTTTTATATAAAAATAAATAAATAAATAAATAAATAATATTTATAGTAATAGTTCATCTTTTAAATTTTTTGTATTTTTACCCTATAATAAAAAGTGTAATAAAGCTAAAATAATAGTAGGTTAAAACCCCCTAAAATATTTACATAAAAGAAGTGATAAAAATTAAATATTGTCAAAAATTAGGTGTTCACAAGCATTAGCTGCAGTGTATGATCTTGAAATTCATCAAATGGATGTTAAGACGACCTTCTTTTATGGAGATTTGGAGGAAGAAATATACATGGAACAAAATAAAGGGTTTGTGATTCCACGAAAAGAAAAGAAGGTTTGTAGACTTGTTAAGTCCCTTTACGGACTAAAATAAGCACCCAAACAATGGCATGCAAAATTTGACCAAACAATATTGTCAAATAGTTTTAATATAAATGAATGTGATAAATGTGCGTACATTAAAAATATTCCAAATCATATAGTCATTTTTGATTATATGTGGATGATATGATGATAATGAGGAATGACATTGCCAACATAAATGCTACTAAGCGTATGCTAACTAGCAAGTTTGATATGATGGACTTGGGAATTGCTGATTTAATTCTGGGGATTAAGATCCATAAGAATCCTCAAGGTCTGGCATTGTCACAATCTCATTATATGAAGACAGTACATGAAAAATTCAAGCACTTACGGTTTAAAGTTGCAAAGACTCCAATTGACGTGAGTCTTGCATTAGCAAAGAACAAAGGCCAAAGCATATCACAATTGAATTATGCTCGTGTATTGGGATGATTAATGTACATCATGAATTGTACACAACCAGATATAGCTTATGCTATAGAAATTGAGTCGATACACGAGCAATCTAGGTCAATCTCATTGGATGGAAATGAAACGAGTTTTGGGATGTTTAGAACATACCCAGGGCTTTGCTTTGCACTACAGTAAATATCCTACGGTGATTGAGGGATACTATGATGCAAATTGGGTCACCGGTTCAACTGATTCTAAGTCCACAAGTGGATATGTATTCACTATTGGTGGAGGAGCAGTATCTTGGAAGTCATTCAAACAAGCTTGTATTGCCCGCTCTATAATAGAGGCTGAATTCATAGCCTTAGATAAAGCCGTTGAAGAAGCTGAATGGCTCCGGAATTTCTTGGAAGACATTCCATTTTGGCCCAAATAGTTGGCACTAATGTGCATACATTGCAATAGTCAAGCGGCAATTAGAAGGGCTGGGAGCGTTATGTATAACGATAAATCTCGTCATATACGACGACAACATAAAACCGTTAGGCAATTACTCTCTAAAGGAATTATCACGATTGATTATGTAAAGTCAAGTGATAATGCGTCGGATCCAGTTACAAAAGGCCTAACTAGAGAGGTATTTGAGAAATCATCAAGGAGAATGAGACTATGGCCGAGAACAAGTCATAGTGGCGGTAACTCTACCTAAAAGACTGGAGATCCCAAGATCTAGGTTCAACAAGATCAAACAAAGTCATTAATGACGGTTCAACATTGGCAACTAAACTTTTGGTTCATTCTCGTGATGAGACAATGTTCAGTACCAAGGATAAAGATTAAGGCTTTTTAATGATTTCTAAATTTGATACTGGGTATATCAAATAGTGTATCTACGGGATGGCACATTTAGGAATCACTTATGTAAGTGTGAAGTGTTAGCCGCTTCAAGGAGAATTTTGCAAGGCCAATTCTCTATGCACTTATGAAACCGGGCGGTGTTCATGGCTGAAACGAACACAACAATGAGAACCAAAGACGGTTAAGGGTTGGTTGTGTGACTTGATAATAGGCTGAATATAGGTGATTTAGCAATTGTTTATACCTACGTTTGATTATGTTCCAATGTTATAATGTGGTTAATTGAATAAAAATGGGCTCTAATTGTGATTTTTACATATTGCAGGACGAGGAGCCTATGTGATGCCTTAGAAAGGTGATTGGAACTATTTTGGATAAAGAACGACCCCTCAGAGCTGAGTACGCACGAAGACGAGGAAGAAAATCAAGAAATGGAAGACTTGGGCTAGCGCGCCCAGGTGCGCGCCCAGGTGCGCGCCCAGATGCGCGCCCAGGTGCGCGACCGCGCTAGTCCAAATTTCGGCCCTTTTGACGGGGTTCTTGAGGGACTAAGTTGAGAAAAAAAAAACTAAAAAATTGTAGGCTCTTCCAGATGACAGATCTTTTTAGACGATTTTCTTGAGGGAAGTTAGTCTAAATAAAACACCAAAAAGATTTTTTGTATTTTTTTTCTTAGGTAGTGTAGCAACTCCCCCTTGGTTTTTCTTTAGGCCGCGTTTCTTTTCCAAGGGTTTAGCTTGAACCGGGCATAGGTAGTTTTTATTTTGTTTTCTTTTTTTTCCTTGATTTGTAGTTTAGGGTAATGGGCTACGAGCTATAAATTGAAAGAGAACCCATACCGTTGACACACCTGAACACAATAGACCCTAGAGCGTAACGCTTAGTCCTAATTGTTGAATCTCACTGCAAGTGCCTTAATTTGTATATTTGTTACTGAATTGAATGCTTGTAATGGAGCGTCTTGATGAGCTGATCTGAATGATTCATATGCCATGTGTCGTGAGTGTTTGTGTAGTCCATGTATTGTACTTGTGTCTATAACTTGCCCGGTATGTGAGTTGAAGTGAAAACTTAGGTGATGCTCGGTTTGAAAAATGATTTTAGGCTTTCTTTGACCTTTTTGAGCTTTACTGCTGATCACATATAAAATTTGTCCCTAGTTAACCCTTTTGAGCCTTAAGACTTTTGTTTGGCACCCGCATTACAAGCCTATACCCTTTTGTTCTTAATTGATATTGTTTTGATCCTTTACCTCTTAAAGCACTTTAATTGTGAGAGGAGCGCTAAAAGAAGTAAAAGGGGAAATAAGTGTGGGGTGGCTTTTGAGTGGAACCAATAAAAGGATGAAAGGTGCACTTGTTGTGTAAACGAATACACCACTAGCGGAAATTGAATGACAAGAAGGATAAACTGGAAAAAAAAGAGATGAATACATTGTGTCTTGTTCTAGCTAGTGGGTATGAATTAATAGAGTGATTAAAGAAGAAGGGAATACTTGTGTGATGATATTGTTTGTGAATGAGAAGTGGGTTGAAAAGATTGTGCTAAAAGAAGTAAAAATTGCTCATGTGATGTGTTAAAGTGCTTGGGAGGTTGAGTCACTATTCTTAAATATATCATACCCGTCCCTTAGCCCATATTACAACCACGAAAAGTCCTAATTGATTCTAGACTGAGCGGGCCTACATTAGTAGAGATTTACATTAAGGGCAAGCTTATGGTACCAATTGCATGCATGTGACTTCGTTTGTGAGAGTGAGTGATGTCCTTGATATATGTGAGTATATGAATTGTATGTGTTGGATTGAACTCAGTTTTTGTTGTTGTGAATGTGAGGGCATATGATTCGTGACGGAAATCCAAGTCTTGACTTCTGTGTAGAGTACTTTGAGGAAGTGTGAATATTGCATGGCACGTGAGAGTCAGCTTTGAAGCTAGGATTGTTCACTGCTAGGTGTAATGTATATACATTGTTCTAGATGTAATACGTTAGGGCAAATGGTTGAATGAAGGATTCTCTAGAGAGTATAGTTTGATTCCTCGAGGAATAGCAATGAATTAAGTATGAGGTGTTGATAATAGGCAAAATCGAGATGATTTAGCTATTGTTTATGCTTCCGCTTGATTATATTCCAACGTAATAATATGGTTAATTGATGAAAAATAGGCTCTAATTGTGATTTGTATACGTTGCAGGATGAAGAGCTTATATGACGTTTTCAAGAGGCTATTGGAATGGTTTATGAGCAAGAACGACCCCTCGGAGCGAAGTGCGTGCAAGAACGAGACAAAGAAATGGAAGAAATAAGGGTCCAGGCGCGCGAGCAGGCGCGCGAACACATGCGCGAGCAGGCGTGTGAACACATGAGCGAGCTCGCGCATTTTAAGAAGGCTGAGGCAGAATGTCAGAGCAGGCGCGCGAAGGGCGCGCGAAGGGCGCGCGAAGTAGTGCACGAACTCGCGCGTGTCCCAGTCCGAAAAAGAGTTATTTATGGGCAAAATTGGAAATCTGGAGATAAACCCACTTAACCTATATAAAGTCAAGCTCGCCCAAGGTTAAAAAATCAAGGTTTTCATAGGGTAAAACTTACTTTTGAGAGTATTTTGGAAGAAACACAATTGTGAGAGATCACTCAAAACATCATAGTTCTTTAATTATTCTTTTTCTTGCAATTTTATATGATGAATATTTTCGTATTTTATCTTCAAGTTATTATGAATAGCTAAATATTTTAGTCTAAAGTTTTGATGGAACCTATTGAAGGATGAACTTCTTGATTACGTTCAGATAGTTTGTCGGTTAATCTCTATTTGTTCAATTACGAGTTTATTGTAGTTAATTGATAGGATCCTCAATTAGCTGTGCCTATTTAGTGTGCATAACTCGGGAGAGAGTGCA
Organism: Nicotiana glauca; assembly: GCA_026770625.1. Classification (NCBI taxonomy): domain Eukaryota; kingdom Viridiplantae; phylum Streptophyta; class Magnoliopsida; order Solanales; family Solanaceae; genus Nicotiana; species Nicotiana glauca. Next base: position 15,575 of record MU719346.1, on the reverse strand, counting down.
TATTTAGGTAATTATTGAACAACACCACTCCCAAAGTATAAGAGGGATCTATAATTGCGGGTTTAAAGGCGGGATTAAGGATAACGAAGCCTTGGGTGTGATCTAAAGTGAGCTGGAATAAACAAAGTCAGCTAGCGTAACTCGGGAGAGTGCGTCTAGTAAATTATCGCAATTACTCGGGAGAGATTTACGGTAATAAGAGTGCTCAAGATTGATAGATATATTTTGGTGAATCTATATGTAACGTAACCGGAAGGGATTCCATAAATAGGGGAAATCATTACCTTAGAACCTTCTCATTATTATTTACAACCCGGCATATTTAGTTTACAGCTATTAGTTATTTACTTGCAATCGTCGTTAGTAGAAACACCATCAACTATTGTTTACAAAGTTTGGGGAAATTGATTATAAAGGATTTAGTGATTCCGACAAAGGTAATTGATAGGTTAATTCTCTGTGGGATTCGACTCCGGACTTGTAAAGCAGATTATATTTGCAACGACCGCATTGTTCTTTTTATAAGGCATAGTTGGGCGTGATCATCAGACATCGTCCACCCAATTGCTCGCTTGTGCTCACATAGCACTCTTAACAGCTTCTCTTCCTGCATTTTAGACAAGTCAGAAGAAACAATCACAGGTAAAGTGTCATATTCCCCCAAATAAGCATATTGAAGATGAGGGGGAAGAGGTTTAAGCTCTAGTTTTGGGGCTTCCTCAATGGATGGCTTTGGGGCGGTCCTTCTGTCATGTTCAAAGGCTCAAAGGGGTGTACCCCTTTCATGTACGCACAAGATGTATCTATGATTTGCATCATCTCCTCAGTTTTTTTTTCTCGACTTAGTCCCTCAAGAACCCCGTCGAAAGGGATCCGTCGTCGGGCCAAGCCATTTACCTAAATTAAAAAATGACTCCTACTTAACACAAACTATCAAATCAACATGAAACAAACAAAACAAACAGTTAATTTATACAACTACATACAACATACAATGAAGTAATCTCCACCCCACACTTAAAAAATGAAGACATGTCCCTATGGCTTAAAATTTAAAAGAGCAGTGAGGTAAAGGGACTTCCCTGAAGCTTCACTCTTGGTCGGAAACGGTGTTAGGGTTCACGTTGCACGCACGCCCCAGAGATCGCAGCCAACCCATAAACTTCTTTTCCGAATTTACTTGTCGGTCAGCTATCGCATCCACACGAGTGCCCAACTCAGTCATGGAGGTGCATAGATCAGCCACCTCCTGCTGCAGTCTGGTGTAGCGGGACACTCTGGCAGTTCTTGAAGAGGACACTGCTCCTGACGGTGCTGCTGGGGCTGGTTCCACGTTCATTTGTTCATCCTCTTCCTCCTCCGATGCATCAGAACCACTCTCATCCTCTCCACCTGCTGTTGCCGCTGGGGCTGGACCCGTGGTGTTCTTTCCCGGTGTGATCTTGTGGGTTTGTTTAAGCAGCCCATCCACACGAGTATTTTCGGGCACCTGCGCTTTCCTGCAAAGCTTAGTCACCAAAGAGGGTAAAAAGAACCCATTTATGCATTGGGGGCACCGGATGAACATTTCGTCGTGGATTACTTTGACCATGCCGAAGGGAAGACCCTTGATGAAACATCAAATCAATGCAGCTTTGGGTCCATTCACCTCCGTAGTATTTTTGGAGGGAATCGGGCGACTGTTGATCACATACAACCAGCTCTTTGCCTCTGGAGTTAAAACGGAGGAGTGGAACTTCTCTCCGTGTTCCATCTACTCCACCATTTTTCCGGGTACGCAAATTGTGTCAAAGAAGCGATTCCACTTAGCGTCTGTGGGATGCTTGGACCACTCATAAAAGTTCGTATTATCAGGTAGAGGATCGGGCAATTGATATGTTGTGCGTATCGCCTCAATGGAGGCATCCACCACCTTGTGGCGCACCCTGAACACATTGTCCACATGCTCTGGCAAATTGGCATAGAATTCTCGCACGACCATTACATTAGCCTCCCCTGGCTCATCAATGAAGGCCTGCAAACCCTGCTCCATCAACTCCGCAAACATGTGAGGGCATCGTTCCTTGACCTTTGTGATGTCAATGCCCCTTTCCAAAATTGGCTATTTTGCATCCTTCTCCGTAAAACGGGTCTGAGCCTCAGATGAGACAAATTTGCTGCTGTTATAGGGACGTGTAGGGGCTTCCCGTTGAGTCTGAGATGTGCCAGCTTAGCGGCTTGATAATGGACCTGTGGCCTTGCGCTTTCGCTATGGTGCCATAATACCTGCAAAACGTGAACACATTACCTCAGCCCAAGAAAAATATTGTGACTTTATGCGGTTATTCAGACTTCACATGCAAAATTGGTCACAACTACATAATCATTCTCATTGGGACCTTTCCACAAACACCTTGTGGGCAGAAGACTCTCTCACAACTCTTTTCTAAGTGTCTTGCAACAAGGTTCCCCTATACAATCTTATGCATAGCCCAATTCAAGTAACACCCACCCCACACTTACCATAAACCATTCCCACAACATATTTCACCAATTATTACACAATATCTAAGTACAACTCCTACAATAAGCATAAGAATACAATAAAAAAATCTGAAAATTAAAGAAAGAAAGAAAAAGAGAAGAAAAAAAATAATCTAGGGATCATACCTGTGGTGAAGGGGAATGTGGGAGATGCTAGTGAAATTGGGGAAGAAAGACTTGAGAGGGGAATGGGGACAGGGATGTTGGAATTTGGTGAGGGAGTTGGGAGGGTTTGGAGAAGGGTTTGGTGGAGGTTTTGTTTTGATTGAGGGAGAATGAGGGAAGTGAGGGTCTTGGGGCTGAGGAAGGGGGTTTATTAGAGGAGGGGTTTCTTTAGGCTACTAAAAAAAAAGAAAAACTAAAACATGTTAAAATAAAAAAAAATGCATGAAATTTGGGGGGGGGGGGGAGTTCGCGCACTACTTCGCGCGTCCTTCGCGCACCCAGGCAGAATGTTTTTACAAACCACACGAACTAGTGCGCGAAGTCACGCGTCCTTCGCGTGCTCCTGTGCATTCCAGGCAGAATGTTTTGCCCAGGTGCGCGAACTTGTGCGCGAAGTCGTGCTCCTGGGCACTCATTTTTGTACTTTTTCACCTGTGTTGCTCTTGGTCGATGGTCTGTTCACCCGCCCTTCATCTCCTGCATTTGTTAGTATGTTAAAACTCAAAATCAACACTACTACTATCGTTGGGTTGCCTCCCAACCAACACCTTATTTAACATCGTGGCACGACTCTCTGAAGTTACATAGTACACTTATAACACATTCGTGGGTTACCTCCCACGCAGCGCCTGATTTAACGTCGCGGCACGACGCACGTGAGCGCATTTATGGCTCGCTCAACCTCTGAGGTTCAGTCAGGTGGATCTCAGACCCTTCCTTTGGTTCGTTCATGCCCACATATAGTTTTAATCTCTGCCCATTGACTCTAAATGTACGAGAGTCTTTCTCAGCGACAATCTCTACACCACCTGAAGAGAATACTTCAACCACTCGAAATGGTCCCGACCATCTTCACTTAAGCTTACCAGGGAACAACCGCAATCTTGAGTTATAGAGAAATACAATGTCCCCAAGTTTGAAATGTCGCTCAACAATGTTCTGGTCGTGTAACCTCTTCATTCTTTTCTTGTACAATCTTGTGCTCTCAAAAGCAAGATGTCTGAACTCGTCAAGCTCATGCAACTCAATAATTCTAGTTGTGTCTGCAGCTTCAATATCTAAGTTCAACTGCTTCAATGCCCACCACACTTTATGTTCAAGTTCCACTGGTAGGTGACAGGCCTTTCCAAACACCAACTTATACGGTGATATACCAATTAGTGTTTTAAACACAGTCTTGTAGGTCCAGAGTGCATCATCTAGCTTCTTCGCCCAATCAGTTCTTGTGGCGTTCACAGTCTTGGTTAACACACTCTTGATCTCTCTGTTGGACACTTCCACATGTCCACTAGTTTGCGGGTGATACGAAGTAGCCACCTTGTGGCGCACGTCATACTTAGCAAGAAACTTTTCGAAGGCTTTATTACAGAAATGAGTGCCTCCGTCGCTGATAATCTCTCGTGGTGTCCCAAATCGGGTAAATATATTCTTCTTCAGGAATCCCACCACTACTCTTGCATTATTAGTGGTAACGCAGTAGCTTCTACCCACTTGGACACGTAGTCCACAACAACCAGTATGTATTTATTGCCAAATGAGCTGACGAAGGGGCCCATGAAGTCAATCTCCCAGACATCAAACACTTCCACCTCTTCTTGAATCGGGTTCATGGGCATCTCGTGGCGGCGGGAAATGTTCCCGGTCCACTGACATTCATTGCAGCACTTCACCCATAGGTGCACGTCTCTAAACACGGTTGGCCAAATGAATCCGGCCTCAAGCACTTTCGCAGCTGTCCTGACCCCTCCAAAATGTCCTCCATAAGCTGATGCGTGACAAGCCTGCAAAATAGAAGATTGTTCTATCTCGGGGACACACCTCCGAATCATATTATCAACACATATTCTAAACAGATAAGGCTCATCCCAATAATACATGCGGCTATCACGATAAAAATTCTTTCCTTGGGAAGATGAGAGGTCATGATGAACTATACCACTTGCCAGGTAATTAACAAGGTCTGCATACCATAGCGCTTCCTTAAGATTAATAGCGAGCAGTTGCTCATCTGGAAAAGTTTCCAGGATCTCTTCGACCTCGATTGGAAAGGTTTCCAGGATCTCTTCGACCTCGATTGCTTTTTTAGCTCCTTCAAGTCGTGATAGATGATCAGCAACTTGATTTTCTGTGCCCTTATGGTCCCGAATTTCAAGGTCGAATTCTTGCAACAACAACACCTAATGAATCAGGCGCGACTTAGACTCCTTTTTCTCAATTAAATACTTGAGAGCTACGTGGTCAGTATATACAATTACCTTGGAACCAATCAGATATGATCGGAACTTATCGAAAGCAAACACCACGGCCAACATCTCCTTCTCAGTCATAGTGTAATTCAGCTGGGCTCCACTCAGCGTTCTGCTAGCATAGTATATTGGATGCATCAGCTTGTCTTTCCGCTGTCCCAGTACTGCCCCTAGTGCATAATCACTAGCGTCACACATGAGTTCGAACGGTTTCTCCCAGTCGGGGGCAACTATGATAGGTGCTGTGACTAGCCTCTTTTTCAGCTCCTCAAATGCTACCCTGCAATCATCAGAAAACAAGAAAGGGTGATCTTTTTCTAACAACTTATAGAGAGGGTTGGCGATCTTTGAGAAGTCCTTTATGAATCATCAATAGAAACCGACATGCCCGAGGAAGCTTATGATTGCTTTGACTGAAGTTGGAGGGGATAGCTTTGCTATCACGTCTACCTTGGCACGATCCACCTCAATTCCTTTGCTTGAAACTCGGTGTCCCAAGACTATACCCTCTTGTACCATAAAATGGCACTTTTCCCAATTCAGAACCAGATTAGTCTCGATACACCGCTTTAACACACGAGTCAGATTTATCAGGAACTCATCAAATGAGTTCCCCACCACTGAGAAGTCATCCATGAACACCTCCAATATGTCCTCTACAATGTCAGTGAATATGGCCATCATGCACCGTTGGAATGTGGCGGGTGCGTTGCATAGGCCAAAGGGCATCCTTCAAAAGGCATAAATGCCATACGGGCAAGTAAAAAAAGTCTTCTCTCTGTCCTCCACTGCAATGAAGATCTTATTGTACCCGGAGTACCCATCAAAAAAACAGAAATGTGACCTCCCTGCCAATCTGTCTAACATCTGATCAATGAAGGGAAGTGGGAAATGGTCATTCTGGGTGGCTAGATTTAACTTTTGATAGTCCATGGAAATTCTCCAGCCCGTGACGGTTCTTGTAGAGATCAATTCATTCTTATCATTCTTAACTACCGTCATGCCTCCCTTTTTAGGAACACATTGAACTGGGCTAACCCAGCTACTGTCAGAGATTGGGAAAATGATTCCCGCATCTAACCACTTGATTACTTCTTTCTTCACCACTTCCTTCATATTGGGGTTCAGCCTTCTTTGGTGTTCCCTGGAAGGTTTGTGTCCCTCTTCCAGTAGAATTTTATGCAAACAGTAGGCGGGGCTGATCCACTTGATGTCTGCCATGGTCCACCCAATGGCAGTCTTGCACTCCTTAAGTACCTGCAATAGTTGTTGAGCCTGCACATCTACCAAACTAGATGAGATAATAACAGGTAATGTGGAATTAGGTCCAAGAAATTCATACCTGAGATGGGGAAATGGCTTCAATTCCAGCTTTGGTGGTTCTTCGATGCATGGCTTGGCTGGAGGAGTTTCTCGATTTTCCAAGTGCAATGGCTCAAACTCTAGGGTCCTATCCCAGAACCCTCTACCCTCTAATGCCAACACCCATTCCACGAGATCCTCTCCATTTACCTCATCCAAATTCATTAGACATACAGCAAGAGGGTCCTCAATAGTCAGCCTTTCATCATCAGTCTCTACAATTACATCTACGGCATCAATAAGAGAGCAATTGGCGAATTCACTTGGTCGCCTCATAGATTTCTGCACATCGAATGTTATTTCTTCATCGTTCAGCCTCATCTTGAGTTCCCCGATCTCACAATCAATTAGAGCTCTTCCCGTGGCCTGGAATGGTCTTCCCAAAATGATGGGAATCTCTTCATCCACCTTACAATCTAGGATCACAAAATCTGCAGGGAACACGAATTTCCCTACCTGAATCAGTACATCATCTAGAATTCCAGAGGGTCGTTTTACCGTCCTGTTGGCCAGCTGCAACAACATAGAGGTGGGTATAGCTCTTCCAATGCCCAACCTCTTATAAATTGCTAGGGGCATAAGATTGATGTTGTCCCCTAGATCACACAGTGCCTTAGCAAAAACAAAGTTACCAATAGTGCATGGAATTGTAAAGCTCCCTGGATCAGACATCTTTTCCGCAATTGGTCTAGTCACCACTGCACTACAGGTCTGAGTAAGAGTAACTGTGGCCAAGTCTTGAAAATCAAACTTTCGGGACATCAAGTACTTCATCATTTTCGCATACCCAGGCATCTCCTTTAAAGCTTCAATCAATGGTATATTTACCTGGATTTGCTTCAGCATGTCAAAGAACTTCTTGTATTGCTCCTCCTTTTTATATTTGGCCAGCCTCTGGGGGAACGGTGCAGGGGGTCTCTTCTTCCCAATCACTTGGGACTGATCTTTCTCAGTTGCTACATCAACTACTGGCTCTTGGACTGTTTCAGCTTCTTTTTCGGTCTCATTCTGAATGCTATTTTCTTCTTGAGCAGGCTGGACTATCACCTCTGTCAATTTCGTTGATTCATCCAGCTCGATGGGCACTGGTATGAGTGTCTCAGCCTGTCTAGCTTCTCGAGCCCTCTCTTTCTCTGTATCCAGATCTCTGTCATTACGTAGACTCACCGCCATTAGCTGCTTTGGTCCCTGATCTTTTGGATTTATCTGGGTGTCTGCAGGTAGTGTCCCATGAGGACAATTGTTCAGAGACATCGAAATCTGGTCCACATGTACTTCAATATTTTTGATTGCTGCATCATGGGCATCGACTCTCTTATTAATTTTAGCATTAGAGCTGATAATAGGTGAATTTAACTATAATTAGGCCCTAAAGAACCACCTTTTTGTATAGTTTTGATGATAAAAGTGATAACAAAATGCTCTAATTAGCGCTTTTCATGCCTTGCAGGTGATATATGACAAGAGAAGGCTACTAAGTACTTTTGGGATCAAATATGGATAAAAAGAGTCCAAACGTAAAATATTCGCCAAGTGAACCACGCGAAGGCAGCACAAGCCAAGCCTGAAGAAGACTGTCGTGTACAAGTTGAGATTCAGAGAGGGTGTTTGGCCGCGGTTCTACCGTAACCGCAGCAGAACCGCGACAGAGGCGGAAAAGTTCAGGGACTTAAGTGCAAAACACGGAATTTTTAGCCCAAAACCCTATTTTAAACACTAGACTTCGCCCAAGGGAGGCATGTATTTGTATTGGAGAGTATTTTGGCAAGAAAAACAATTGTGAGGGATTACCAAAAACATCATATCTTCTTCTTCTTTAATTGTTCTTGCAATTTTCATGATGAACATTATTCTAGTTATTTACCCATAGTTATGAGTAGCTAAATCTTTTGTCTAGGGTTTTGATGGAACCTATTGAGGGATGAACTTCTTGTTTATGTGAATACAGTTTGCCAGTTCTAATTTCTATTTATTCAACTACGTGTTTGTTGTAGTTAATTGACAGGATCCTTAATTAGTTGTGCCTATTTAGTGTGCATAACTCGGGAGAGAGTGCATATTTAGGCGAATGTTGAACAACACCACTCCCAAAATATAAGAGGGATCTATAACTGCGGGTTTAAAGGAGGGATTAGGAATAACAAAGCCTTGGGTGCAATCTTAAGTGAACTGTGATAACAAAAGCTAGCTAGTGTATCTCGGGAGAGTGCATTTAGTACATTACTATGACTACTCGGGAGAGATTAACGGTAAGAAGAGCGTTCATGATTGATAGGAATGCGTTGGTGAATTTGTATGAAACATAAGCAGAAGGAAATCCATCAATAGGGGAAATCATTACCTTAGTGCTTTTTCATTATTGTTTACAACTTAGCATCTTAGTTTACAGCTATTTACTTACTGTTAATCTTAGTTATTAAAAGCACCCTCAACTGTGATTCTCAATGTTTGGGAAATTGATTCTAAAGAGTTTAGTAGGTCTAAAGATAGTGATTGATACGTTAATTCCCTGTGGAATTCAACTCTGGGCATAATACCCCGGATTATATTTGCAACGCCCGCTTAGTCTTTGAATAGACACAGTTGAGCGTGATCAAATTTTAGCGTCGTTGCCGGGGAATTAATGGTATTATCAATTGTAGTTGGAAAAAAATACAAAATTCTTAAGTGTAGTCAGTTTTCTCTATACCCAACTTGTGAATATTTGTGTAATTAATTTTTCTTACCTTAGTCTATTTTTATTGGTTGTTTTTTGTTTATTTTCTTAGTTTTGAAAAATGTTCATCATATAATAAAAATTGGTCGGATGGTAGTTGTTCATACTTTGATGACCCTTGTCCTTATTGTGGAGGACCACACTCGTGGCAAAATTTTTTAAATTCTCCCGGGGATGGATTGTGCGCACAACCTCAAACCCATGAGTGGAGTTTTCGTGATAAGTGTGGTTTTCAAAATGGTCATTGGGATGATTGTGTCGAGGAATTAAGCCGAGATCAGGTTCGGGGGTAAATTTGATAATTAAGTACGAACGAAGACTCGAGGAGGCATATTGTGCACTATCTAGTAAAATAGACATAACTTTTTTCTCAGAACTCCATTTGGTATCCACAATATGTGGTTGGAAAGATAACTCAAAGGTCTACAATTTTAAGTTTTACATGTGACCTAATTCCAAATGGAACAGGGTGAAAAACTGCGATTACGGTAGGACCGCGGTAGAACACCGCGGCAGAACATTACCAAAGATTCAGAGGACCCATTTGGCCGCGGTCCCGGCGTAACCGCGGTGGTACCGTGGCAGAATATGTAAACTTTAGGGACCAAAGTGCAAAATACGGGATTTTAAGCCCTAAACCCTATATTAAATGAAGGAGGTCGGCCAAGAAAGAGGTGGGCAGTTTTGGAGAGCTGGAGAGGAAGCAAGGAAGATAGCTCACCATCAAGTTCTTCTCTTCTTCCTTTTGTATTTTTACCATTGTTCATGAATTCTTTTGTAGTTTTCATTATTGTTATAAGTAGCTAACTCTTCTAATCTAAGGTTTTGATGGAACCCATTGAAGGATAAACTTCTTGTTTATGTGAATACATTTTGCTAGTTTTAATTTCTATTTGTTCAACTACGTGTTTATTGTAGTTAATTGACAGGATCCTCAATTAGTTGTGCTTATTTAGTGTGCATAACTCGGAAGAGAGTGCATATTTAGGTAATTGTTGAAAAACACCACTCCCAAAGTATAAGAAAGATCTATAACTGCGGGTTTAAAGGCGGGATTAGGGATAACGAAGCCTTGAATGCAATCTAAAGTGAGTTGTAATAAACAAAGTCAGCTAGCGTATCTCGGGAGAGTGCGTCTAGTAAATTATCGCGATTACTCGGGAGAGATTTATGGTAAAAAGAGTGCTCATGATTGATATATATATTTTGGTGAATCTATATGAAACATAACCGGAAGGGATTCCATCAATAGGGGAAATCACTACCTTAGAAACTTCCCATTATTGTTTACAACCCAAGCATATTTAGTTTACAGCTGTTTATTTACTTTCAATCTTAGTTATTAGAAATACCATCAACTATTGTTTACAATGTTTGAGAAAGTTGATTATTGAGAATTTAGTGATCTAACAACAATAGTTGATACGTTAATTCCCTGTGGGATTTGACTCTGGGCATAATACCCCGGATCATATTTGCAACGCCCGCTTAGTCTTTTAATAGACACAGTTGAGCGTGATCAAATAGAAGCTATTTGGTTTTAGAGATGATTGAGGCATTTTTTGTGTAGCCTGTATAATTGTGAATCCACCTGTACATATTGCCATATTTAACCCCTTTGAGCCTGAAGCCTGTTCTTTGATAACCCTATAATAAACTACATCCCTGTGTTTGAGTAGTTTGACTGTTTAAACCTGTACCTCCTAGAAGCACTTGAATTATTAAAGAACATACAAAAGTCAAAATGTGGGGTAGTAGGGGAGTGGAAAAAGGGGAATCAGGAAAGAAATACTTGAATGGTGCAATGGCAGCTAAAAAAAAGAGAGAAAAAGGCCAGTTGCACCTAAAGAAAAGTGGGGGGACAACTATGAAACAAAATGTGGAAGAATGATTGGGCTGAACATGGAGATTGAAATAAAAGGAAGTTTGTATTAAAAGTGCTTAGGGAGGTTAGTCACTATATCCAAATATATCCTACCCGTCCCTTAGCTTACATTATAACCAAATAAAGACCTCTTGATCTTTTACTGAACAACTCGATTAGTAGAGTATTACACTAGGGGCAAGCTTATGGTGTATCTGTGTGGCATGTGAATGTTCCTTGCTAAGAGTGAGTGAATTTTATCTATCTATGGTTCCTTGCTGCTTAATTTTATGAGTGTGGAACTTCTCTCAGATTTGTGATGTGAGGGCATGTGACTCAGGAAGAAAAAGTGAGTTTTCACCTCTGTTAGAGTAACTAGAGTAAGCACGAGTGTGTCATGGCGTTAGAGTCTGCATTTGAGTATGACTGTTGCACTGCTTAGGTTATTCTTTCATAATGACGGGTGTGGCATAAACTTGGGGAGATGTATCTAATGGTTAGGCCTAGAAGTGTGGTTTAACTTGCTCGAGGACGAGCAAAGGTTTAAGTGTGGGGTGTTGATAATAGGTGAATTTAACTATAATTAGGCCATAATGAACCACCTTCTTGTATAGTTTTGATGATAAAAGTGATAACAAAATGCTCTGATTAGCGCTTTTCATGCCTTGGAGGTGATATATGACAAGAGAAGGCTACAGAGTAATTTTGGGATCAAATATGGATAAAAAGAGGCCAAGCGTAAAATATCCGCCAAGTGAACCACGCGAAGGCAGCTCAAGCCAGGCCTGAAGATGAACTGCCGCAATTCCACCGTAACCGCGGCAGAACCGCGGTAGAAGACTGTCGCGGACAGTTGAGATTCAGAGAGGGTGTTTGGCCGCAGTTCTACCGTAACCGCGGCAGAACCGCAGCAGAGGCGGAAAAGTTCAGGGACTTAAGTGCAAAATACGGAATTTTTAGCCCAAAACTCTATTTTAAACACTAGACTTCGCCCAAAGGAGGCATGTATTTGTATTGGAGTGTATTTTGGCAAGAAAAACAATTGTGAGAGATCACCAAAAACATCATATCTTCTTCTTCTTTAATTTTTCTTGCAATTTTCATGATGAACATTATTCTAGTTTATTTACCCATAGTTATGCGTAGCTAAATCTTTTATCTAGGTTTTTGATGGAACCTATTGAGGGATGAACTTCTTGTTTATGTGAATACAGTTTGCCAGTTCTAATTTCTATTTGTTCAACTACGTGTTTGTTGTAGTTAATTGACATGATCCTCAATTAGCTGTGCCTATTTAGTGTGCATAACTCGGGAGAGAATTTAGGTGAATTTTGAACAACACCACTCCCAAAGTATAAGAGGGATCTATAACTGCAGGTTTAAAGGTGGGATTAGGAATAACAAAGCCTTGGGTGCGATCTTAAGTGAACTGTGATAACCAAAGCTAGCTAGTGTATCTCGGGAGAGTGCATTTAGTACATTGCTATGACTACTCGGGAGAGATTTACGGTAAGAAGAGCTTTCATGATTCATAGGAATGCGTTGGTGAATTTGTATGAAACATAAACAGAAGGAAATCTATAAATAGGGGGAATCATTACCTTAGTGCTTTCTCATTATTGTTTACAACTTAACATCTTAGTTTACAGCTATTTACTTACTGTTAATCTTAGTTATTAAAAACACCCTCAACTGTGATTCTCAACGTTTGGGAAATTGATTCTAAAGAGTTTAGTAGGTCTAAAGATAGTGATTGATACGTTAATTCCCTGTGGGATTCGACTCTGGGAATAATACCCCGGATTATATTTGCAATGCCCGCTTAGTCTTTGAATAGACACAATTGAGCGTAATCAAATTTTAGCGCCGTTGCCGGGATATTAACTGTATTATCAATTGTAGTTGGAGGAAAATACAAAATTCTTAAGTGTAGTCAGTTTTCTCTATACCCAACTTGTGAATATTTGTGTAATTAATTTTTCTTACCTTAGTCTATTTTTATTGGTTATTTCTTGTTTATTTTCTTAGTTTTGAACAATGGCATCATATAATAAAAATTTGTGAGATGGTAGTTGTTCATACTTTGATGACCCTTGTCCTTATTGTGGAGGACCACACTCGTGGCAAAATTGTTTAAATTCTCCCGGGGGTGGATTGTGCGCACAATCTCAAACCTATGAGTGGAGTTTTCGTGATAAGTGTGGTTTTCAAAATGGTCATTGGCATAACAACCCGGATTATATTTGCAACGCCCGCTTAGTCTTTGAATAGACACAGTTGAGCGTGATCAAGAGCCAATAACCTGGTGCATCATTGCTTCAAGTCTAGCAAACCCATCATCCTGCCTTCCACCATGTTGCTGCTGAGGTGGGTGATACCTTTGCTGTTGATTCTGATTGTTGTATCCATGTGGTCGTGGGTAAGGTGCCATATTGTTGGGGGGTCTCATACCTCCCATGTTCCCGGTGTTGAACTGTGGCTGTGGTGGCCTGTATTGCTAATTTTGTTGACCCCAATTCTGACCACCATGTCTCTAGCCGCCATAATTAGACACAAGATTCATGTCTTCAGGGTAGTGATGATGATCGCGTTCTGCATTCCACTGATTACCAACTGGATGACTAATGCAAGATGCGCACAAGCCCCCATTAGTAGTATCAACAATATGTACCTGCTGTTTCTGCCCTGAGTCTTCCACTTTCTTGGTAAGTATACTCATCTGTGTCAATAAGGTAGCCATATTTTCAGCCATGGAATTGGATGGATCTAAAGTCACTGAGTGCACCACTGGAGTGATGGGTGCACTTCTGGTTACCTAGCCCAAATTCTGTGTCATCTTGTCAAGCAGACTCTGGCCCTCTATCCATGTTTTGCTCAAGAATGCCCAACCTGCTGAAGCATCAACAATGTTCTTTATGCTATCTGACATTCCCATGTAGAACCGCTGCCCCAACATTAGATCTGGAATACCATGGTGTGGACATATGACTAGCATCCCCTTAAAACGCTCCCATGTTTCATGCAAAGTTTCCATCAGTCTCTGTTTAAAGCTCAAAATCTCATCAATTTGTTGAGCAGTCTTGTTGGGTGGATGGAACTTGTTGTGGAATTGCTTGTTGCTGTAGAATTTATGGGGAGTGAATTCAGCCAAGTCTGGGCAGCTCCTGTCATTGAGAATGGAAACAATAACAGTTTGATTGCTTCCGGAGTTACATTGGGTTGCCTTTGGGTTTTGCAGATAGACAGGAAATTCTTTAAGTGCTGCTGAGGATCTTCAACTTGTGATCCCGAAAATAGTCCCTTATTCTGTAACAAGTGCAGCATGTTATTCGTGATTTGGAATGACTCAGCCTGTATCTGCAGGACTACTATCGTTGTGGATAGATTCTCAGTTGTGGGCTGTGCCCAGTCATAGAGAGCAGCCTCTGGCGCTGGCGTTATTAGTGCTGCTGGGTTTTCCTGGTTATCTCCCACGTTTGTTTCGAATTGTGCAGTTGTTGATTGTTGTTTGTTTTGTCGGTTGGCCCGATTCAAAGCCCTGAAAAATTTCTCGGGATCTGATAATGCTTCTAATACTTCACCAGATCTCGATGAGTTTCTAGGCATGCACCTGTGCAACCACGTCAACAAATGTTAAAATTTCAATGTAAAAATTTGGGTATAGAGAAAACTGACTACACTAAGAATTTTTGCACTTCTTTCAATTGTAATTGATAACACCGTTAATTCCCCGGCAATGGCACCAAAATTTGATCACGCCCAACTATGCCTTATAAAAAAGACAATGCGGTCGTTGCAAATATAATCCGGTTTACAAGTCCGGAGTGGAATCCCACAGAGAATTAACCTATCAATTACCTTTGTCGGAATCACTAAATCCTTTATAATCAATTTCCCCAAACTTTGTAAACAATAGTTGATGGTGTTTCTACTAACTACGATTGCAAGTAAATAACTAACATCTGTAAACTCAATATGATGTGTCGTAAATAATAATGAGAAGGTTCTAAGGTAATGATTTCCTCTATTGATGGAATCCTTTCCGGTTACGTTACATATAGATTCACCAAAATATCTCTATCAATCATGAGCACTCTTACTACCGTAAATCTCTCCCGATTAATTGCGATAATTTACTAGACACACTCTCCCGAGTTACGCTAGCTGACTTTGTTTATTCCAGCTCACTTTAGATCAAAACCAAGGCTTCGTTATCCTTAATCCCGCCTTTAAACCCGCAATTATAGATATCTCTATACAAGGCATAATCCCACGCGGCCGCACACCATTTATATGTGGTCCGCATGGGTGAATGATCAGAGAGTCAACACTGGAGAAAAATTAACTGTGCGGCCGCGCATCATTTCCACGCGGTCCGCATGACTCAACCTACGCGGCCGCGTGGCATTTCTAGGCGGTCCGCGTTCCAAGATCTAGTAGCTCAAAAATTGAAGGCCAGTTACCCTACGCGGCCGTATGTCATTTCTATGCGGTCCGCGACAGACCCTCAGGGGTATTTTTGTCCGGTTTTTCCTGTGTAGTATAAATAGCATATTTTACTTTTTTTAGGTAAACTTTTTACACTGTACGAGCAGTTGAGCACGAGGCAACATTTATTGGCCTGTTTTGGGCTATTTTCCTTAGATTTTAACGTGGAATTAAGTGTATTAAATTTGTAGTTCATGTTTATGTCAATTTC